>BLKR01000360.1:442328-567086 GCA_011170035.1 Teleogryllus occipitalis
AATGGTTGAGGATCGAATTTTTTAATGAACAAGAGATCTTATAGAGCAAGGCAGCCAGCATTGTGCCGCATTTTCTCTTGTAAGTTAAGAAACTAGTTTTGGAATTAAATCTGTTCTCGAAATAATCGGTCTCGTATCCCAACATGCTAAGCCAATAATGAGAACTGACACGGGAGATGATGGAATGGAGTATAATTGAAAAAACCGGATCGACATAATCCTCTTGCGAGATGTCCGAGAATCTATAGGCAGCTGATGCCGTGCTTTTTGGGTTCGATAAGGAAAGACAAATTCCAAGACCGTCCGTGCGTCGTATTATGAAAGCAGGTGGTATCACTCCATTGAGGGTTAGGAAAGACAGTACGAAATACAAATCTTGAAGGCTTTGTCCATTTTATAAATAGATCCCTTTTCATGATTTTCATAGATTTCAGCCCCTTTGTGGATGATTTTTGTCATCTGTTGTTTATTCAAAGTTTTAAGTCGACTAATAGTAGATCTTAATACAATACAAATATTAATAATAATAATAATAATAATAATAATAATAATAATAATAATAATAATAATAATAATAATAATAATAATAATAATAAATCAAAAATTAAACAGAAATGATTGCAGTCAGAAATAGTCAGAGTAATATTCATAGTTCCACATAACTTCCCTAGATGCTACTCGATTTTCTTTCCTGATTTCCACTTAGGCTACCCTACTTGAATTAGACTTCTCTACTTGACCTGCGTTTCACTCGACTACCAAAAAAAGTGAAGGAGTAAAATGAAATGAAGGTGTATCAAAATGCATATTTATAGATGAAAATCTCAACAAATTCACCGAAGTATGTTATAATCTTTATCATACCTTTAAATGAAGACTGTCGCGGATGTCCCTTCATTGTTCGTCTTAGAAATTAAAAATTTGCCCCATCTGGATTTTGCACTTTCTTTCCTCTTCAGAAGCATTTGGGTACACTATTTAAATCCACATGATTCTGAAGAGGAAACAGCATTTCTTCGGAATCAGGGAACCACAACAGGTGTTATTCTGTCAAAAAGTCGACACGTTTCCATAATATAACTTTCTCTAATTAGGTACTACTTACGAGAAACTAAAAGTATTTACTTGTGTTCTACTAAACGTAATAAGGGGGGATTTAGAATTGAATAATCCATGCTCTTACACATACTTTCGGGAGAATAACACCGTTTTTCTGCCGAAAATTCGCCTTTTTTCGCCCAGCATTATATACCTTTCTTTGTACTCCGTAACGAGAAAGTAAAAATATATGCCACGCTGTATATATTTTATATATTATATAAAAATATATATGCACTCTGCTTCTTCTGTTTGAGAGCGCTGCATGTCTGCGTTGCCCGCTTGCATTGGTCGTCTGCGTGAGGCAGTCTGCAGGGTCTTTCAACTCCAATGTAACGTGGTGGACACCATTACAGTCTGGCGCACTCTCATCTATCATCTTCTTACAAGAACTAAAATTCGAACTGCTCCTAACGACACTTCAAACGTGTGTGGCTGGTGTGTAGGTTCGCAAGACACAAGGAGGCGCGTAAATTCACAAAAGATAGCGTCAATGTTCTCGCTTTCTTGTACATATTATATATATATATATATATATATATATATATATATATATATATATATATATATATATATAATTGAACATTTAGAAACCACTTTTCGTATTTCACACAAATTAGCCAATTTTTAATTGCAAAAGCTGGCGAGCCTGTATCTGACGACACTAGCGCCTCCTACAAGTATAGTCGTAACCTCAAGCTTTGTCTCCGTTTTGATGGAGAGTTGCAAGGCCCCCAACGTGGAGACGTCGTCTGCGAGCGCTGCACCGTTGCCAATGAGCCCCACGTGTCTGTCGCCGCCGTCACGCCTCGTTGCGGCGCCCTGACCCTCGCCTCGCGATCCCCGCGCCCGCCTCGCCCCCGCCCCCGGCAGGGACGGAACTGCCGGCGCAGCAATCACGATGGCGATCGCAAATGTCACGTAATGTTAATTAAAAATGTCATGTTTTCAAGAGCAGTGTTTGAGGGCTCTAAATAAAAAAGTGTTCGAATTTGTGACGATTTTGGAATCATTTTGCTCAGAGAGAGAGAGAGAGAGAGAGACGCAATTTGTAGCTTTCATTGGTTGGTTATTTTGTTTTCCGGCGCGTCAATTGCAATGGACGTTAGTATTGTAAGTGTGCTATATCCTGGTGTTCGTCTCCCGCTCCAGATATCTCCCCAACCGGAACCAGCTCTAAACTCCCGACTGATCTCTATCATATCTGGTAGTCGGTAGTGTATTGCATGGAACTGCATTGCCAATGACGATGGCGGCTACAAATGTCTCGTAATGTAAATTAAAAGTGTTATGTTTTCAAGAGCAGTTTCTGAGGTCTCAAAATAATCGAGTTTTCGAATTTGTGACGATTTCGTAATCTTTTTTTGTTTTAGAGATAAAGTGGCGCAATTTGTTGCTTTGACTGATTCTTTGTTATTTTGTTTCCGGACGCGTCAACTGCCGTGGTAATTTGCGCCGTAAGTGTAGTGTAGGCTATATCCTGATGTTCGTCTCCCACTGGAATGTGAAAACTCGACGTACACGGAGACTTGCAGCCTCCCTCCTCCCCGAGATATCTCCGCTAGAGGGCACCGCCCAAGCTCGAACCACCTTTAAGCTCCCGACTAATCATCCGTCATTTGTGATAGTCTGTAGTGTATTGCATGTAAGTGCATGTGCAAAGGCCAAGTTCAGAGCAAGAATGAGAGGCAATATATCGCTTGTGGTCCGTTTGTTAAGGTACTACTCCGGCATTCTCCTGGTAAAACCACGTAAGACAAACGTAAGGCCACGTAAGACCACGTAAGACAAACCACAAAGAAACCACGTAAAACTATCAATAAGACCAGTAGGCCACTAGAATTCTCCTCCACATGGCATGTGAATTCGACCTAGCTATTGGAATTTCAATACTGATTGGAATGGTGTGTCTCATGGGCATTACGGATTTTTCCTCAGGCTTCAAAACACTCAGACCTTATACCTGCCTGAGACGGATCTATTCCTTTGCAATACATTTCTATTTCTATTACGACACATAAAATCAACACACTTGGTGAAAATCAAGCTCGGTATGGTTGGTTCTTTTCTCTACAAAATGACATCGTAAAATTTGGTCTGCAGGCACGTCTGTAGCTTGAACATTCATACATAATCGTGGAGCCCACGCCCAATTTTTTCAACATCATTCACACCGTGTGCAATCCTGCTAATTCACAGACCTCATCACAATAAATAAACGATCCCTTTTAAATGGAAATCGGAGTTCTGCATATAGTCCGCCGGAGAGCGGCTGCGGTCAACGAACCTCCGGCGAACCGTGTCAAACGCCAAGCTCGGGACTCGAAAACGAAGCGAGCGAGCGCAGACGAATGACACGTCCTGCGGAGACGCGCCCTTTGAGAGCGGGGCGGCGCGGGGAGGCGCCCCGCTCCAGGCGGCGGAGAGGTTACAGCGCCGTAAATTACGTCTCGAGTTGAGCGACGTTAATGCCCGCCCTCTCCATCAACCTTTGTACGCGCTACGGGAATACGTTCCAGTGCGGGGCACGTATTCCCCGCTCCGCCCCGCCCCGCTCCCAGCTCCCCCACGCCTCGCGCCGCCCCAAAGAGAAAAACACGCCGCGTCGCTCTCGCCCGAGGACCGCACGCGTTGGATTATGAATTTCTGCGCGATGACAACGGTCTGATTTACTGTCCCGCGTGACGAATGCGTGCATCGGGCCCGCACCGCGAGGCGGCAGGACGACGCTTGGACGCGTCCCCCGGGTGGAGCAGGGGATGGTGGGTAGAGTGCCTTCCAAAATGGGTCAGCGGATTTCGTTTTATCCCTTTTATTTGGCATTTTCTCTCGATTGATTTTTTCGTGTTTCCGGGCGCGTCAACCGCTTTGGTCATTTGTCCCGTTAGTGTAGTGCATGTTCTTTTCTCGGGAGATGGCGGTGATCTTCCCCCGCTGGATAGCAAGATCCGGCGCCGAATTACTGTCGGTTGGTGGGGTTTCGCCCTAACCAGGACTCTCCCACTAGCGGGACACCGCCCAAGCCCTAAGCTCCCGACCGGTCTCCCGGCATATGTGGTAGTGTACTGCATGTTAGTGTAAGTGTAAGGGGGCAACTCCGGTATTCGCCTGGTGTTGATCGGAGAAACCACGGAAAACTACCGATCAGAGCAGCCAGCCTCTAGAATTCTCATCCAGACAGCGTCTGAATTCGACCTAGCTGAAAAGCTAATGACGAAAATCCTGCCGCCGTCGGGACTCGAACCTAAGACCTCCCGGTCAGGGGCGCTGCAGTGACATCAGTTGATCCACTGAGCTACCGCTCCCGGTTTTTCTCTCGAGATAAGCTCAGTTTATCAGCGATAAAGCGTGTCCCAGGACTTTTCCTTTCAGCTGGTGAAATGTTTGGTTTTGTGTGTGAACTGGCATTGTAAGTTTCAGGGTACACATGTGCATTTATGCAGGTGCCTCAGAAGATAAAGAACCCTACGAAACGATGCTCTCTCATCTTAGTGGCCCCCGCTCTTTCCGGCGGCGCACATTCTCACTACTCTCGCTCCTCCTCTCTCTGGCTCTGCTCTTTCTTTTGTTCGTTGGATCGTTTACTTTTCCTCTCACCCCGTCACCGACTGCTCCCCGTTATCTTTGATTTTCCCTTCTCCCTCTCTCTTCATCTCGCTTTGTCTTTCACCCTGTTACTAGCTGCCTCGTAAATATAAACTTTTTTTGTTTCGAATGTTTCGTATTCTTTATTTTCTCTGGTATTGTTTTCTATCTTTGATTTCTGCTTTTTGGTTATATGCTGTTGGATAATTCGAAACTGCAGATTGTAGTTTATATTGTGCTGGTATATTGTGGTGGACGATATTGCAACGCTCTGGTTTTCCGTCTTGCATGGGGAATGTGAGCGCTTATAACCTCGCAGTCTCTTCGAGCCGCCATTCGATCAGAGTGGGAGACACATAAACATCGCGCGTGAAACGTACCGTTCAGTTTGAACGGTCTGATTCCATCTTCCGTTTGACGAATGTGCACTTGGCATCCCGGCATCGCAAATGACGATCGCTGCCGTCGACACATCAGAGTAGAGGATTACGGCTTCGAAAATGTCGCATTCTAGAAAGATGAGGTATTGATTTTGAGTACTTGAGTCAATCACAACTGTAGGATTCAGGTCTGTTCACCCTGAAAATGTATAAAACATATTTTTTAAATAATATTTACGATCATTAAATTGTTCATCGTGCACAAACACTAAATTTGAGTGATTAGGAAATAATTAAAATACCGTTCATTGAGAACACCGTCACCTTGTTGAACGCACTTATGATCGGAGAATATGTTCCGCATACGTAAAGCTATCCAAATTGTGACCGTGTTACTGAGTAACAATGTATTTTAATAATTAAATTAGTTCAAATAATTGGTCGCCCCTACCGGGATTCGAACCCGGTTAGAGCAGCTGGTTAGAGCAGCAGGTGTAAATTCCTGTTAAAATTATATTTTTCATTGAATTGTTTCTGTTCCAATTTTGATCCACCTTAACGCCTTACCGTCCCGTGATAATTTCTCAACAACTCTTCCGACAAGATAAGTTTTGAATGCTTTGTTCTGTATTTCGAAGTTTAAAATTTAGTTGTTTTCTATTAAAGATATCCTTCAGTGTATTTTGTATTGGAATATGAAATAATGTAAGACATTACGCCACATGAGGGTATAATGACAATCTTTTATCAAAAAACAGGTAGTCATTTCAGGTGATTGTAGTAGAAGAAAATAAGAACAAGGTAAGTAGAAGTGTGATACACTTCTTCTCAAGCGCACCTCGGCAGGAGAGAAGCGACGGATTCGCTGGCGAGGAAGGGGTCGCAAAAACGCGACGGGCGTCCAGCGGACGCAAAACAGGGCGGTTTCGCGCCGCGCGCACCGCAGGCCGCCTGATTTGCGCGAGGGCCCCCCGCAAAAAGCAGCCCTCCGCCTCCCGCCACGCCCCCAACCCCCTCCACCGCCCGGTTCATCCGCTACATCATCTGCCCCGCTGACCCGCCGCAGCCGCCTTTCAACCACCTCCCATTCTGCTTTATTATAATACTTGTAGCTACGCCTCATGACCGTTCTTGGAGTGGATGAGTGATTTTGAGGATGTGATGGTCTTGAAGATGGAGCAGTTGTAGAATGAGAGGGAGGACAAATTCGAAAACCCCCAAAAACCGGACCGGGAGCGGTAGCTCAGTGCATTAACTGATGTCACTGCAGTGCCTCTGACCAGGAGGTCCTAGGTTCGAGTCCTAACGGCGGCAGGATTTTCGACACGAGCTTTCCAGCTACGTCGAATTCAGTCGCGGTGTGGAGGAGAATTCTAGCGGCCGGCTGCTCTGATCGGTAGTTTTCCGTGGTTTCGCTGAACAACACCAGGCGAATGCCGAAGCAGTACCCTACCATACGGGCAACGGAACGTGCGCGATCTGTCCTTCCCCTTCCTTGTCCTATCCTCTCCCATTACATACACACATACACAAACATGCACTACACTACCACATATTCCGGGAGACCGGTGGGGAGCTTAGAGCTTGTCCCGGCTGGTGGGAGAGTCCTGGTGAGAGGGAAACCCCACTAGCCGACGGTAGGTCGGCGCCGGATCTCGCCATCCAGCGGGGGAAGATCACCGTCATCTCCCGCGAAAAAACTAACGGGACGAATGACCAAAGGAGTTGACGCGCCCGGAAACACGAAAAATCAACCAATCAATCCCAAAAATCGGTGAGATCTTCCTGCGCTAGAAGTCCTCGGCAACTCACAGGTGGAGGGGCGACCGCAGCATTGGCTCTGATTAGGATTCGTAAGCACACCTGAGATGGGTAGTTTGATGGATGAATGGTAAATGGTACGATTTGAATGATGATGGAAGAACGAAAGAATGGCAGACGGGAAAACGGATTTTACCTTAGAAAACCTGCCACGAACCCTCTTTGTCCACCACAAATTCCACATCAATCGATCAGGATTTGAAGCCCGGTACCTAGAGATGGAAGGCGAGCTGCCTCACCATTGCGCCACAGGTCGCTCAATATCTGTCCGGGTGTCATTTCAGGCACGAAGGTATGAGACCTTCATTGTAATAAAGATATCCGGGGTTCCTAGTCGGTCACCCAACCAGGAACCTGTGATGCCTCGAATTCGCTTTACCTTCGTGACTTCACGTAGTTATCGAATTCAGCTAGCGACGTGGCTTTTCCGTAGAACCATCTTAGCATTCGCCTGGATGATTGAGGGAAACCACGAAAACCGCTGTAAGGATGGCCGACTCGAGGATTGAACCCGATCCTCCCGAATGCGAAGTCAGCGCGCTATGCCCTGAGCCACTTCGCTCGGTTATCATTTATGACAACATCCTAATACTTGTATCCCTATGGCCCTTGAGGAATGATTTTGATGGGGAGGTGATTATGAAGAATTACATGAATGATCATGATGTGTTTGAATGAGATGCAAAGGAAACTGGTGAACATCGAAAAATACGGCCCCGAACCAGCTTTGTCCCTTAAAATGAATCGTCCTGGATGGGCCGGTCCTAAAGCTGGAAGGGAAGCAGTGAAACCTGTGCACCACATCTCGCCCTTTCTTCCACCCCCATACGTCCCGCAACAGGCCACGAACCGCGCGCGCTCTTTCTTTCCTCTTCCTTGTTCTAGCCTCACCCCTTACACACACAATTACTTTAACATGCACTACACTTCCACACGTACCGGGAGACCGGTCGGGGTCTTAGAACTTGTTCCGGCTGAGGCGGTGCTCCGCTGGTGGGAGATACCTGGTTGGGGAAAACCCCGCTCGACGGAATTTCAGCGCCGGATCTCGCCATCCAGTGGGGGAAGATCACAGCCACCTACCGATGAAAAAAGACGCACTACAGTTACGGGACTAATAACCTCGGTGATTGACGCGCTTGGAATCACTAACAATCAATCTATCTATTGTCCCCACCACCCGACCGGCCGCCTCGCCTTCCGTGGCCCTGAGCCATCCCCCGCCCCGCCACGCGCGCCGGGCTGAGGAGCCTAGTGGGTGGGGCCGCGGGGAGGCGGTAATGAGCCCTTGGTCTCCCCCCGTCGCCCCGCCGCACCTTCCAATTGCCTGTGCCTTTCGCTTTTTCCTTCTGCGTTTATCACAAACCGTACATTAGAAGAATATAAAGATGCTAAAGAATCAGCCCGTGGGTTTAAGCAAGCCAACTTTTTTCCACTACACCTTGCTAACTGAAATTGGGTCGGGATGCAAACAAAAATTACGGGAAAAACTATTAGTGCGAAATCCTTGAAAAGGTTGAACACTGCATGCATTTATAAAATAGCCTAAATGTACATAAGCAACAGGCACTTTTTGTATTATATGTAATGAAGAAACTAGAATGTGCACTTGCGTATGTAGACGGGAAAAACTTTCTCTGAAATTCGCAAATATTTTCTCCTAATGTTTATGTAAAACCTTGGGCTTAAGTTTAATTTACTGAAATTTCTTACTAAGAATTACGATAAATGTGTGTAAAAAAATAATGCAATATGGTTACCTTCCAAAGTTTGGAGTAAAAGCTTTTACAAGCTTTTACAAAGCTTTTATTTGTATTAAAATATTACATTGCGCCATGTCTGTGTATTTGTGGCGGTTACGATTAGTAAGAATTCGAGAATAAAATCTAGAGTGCTTTCGGTTTCTTTTTCTTGCAGGAGTTCATTACGAGGTAAATTGGTTTCGAACTGCCCTTGACCACTTCCGAGCATTTTCCTCTGGTTAGTTTTTGATCGTTATAATCAGTAGGCTTACAAAAGGCTGGTATTTCGACTGGATCAAAACTGTGCCAACAAATGGACAGGCCGATCCAAACATTCGTGTGGCGTTTAATATCTAAATAAAAACAGATGTTTCAATATTTAATAACAAATCAAGTATTTTCTTGTTGTCAAAAGATCCTTATTCGTATATACTGAATCAAATTAATGTTTTTTGTTAAACTTTTGTTTCTGGATCGTTTTGCTTTTATTTCTGTAATAGGGCTTGATGATTCATGAATGTACTGAACCTTCCGGAAGCATTTCCTTCTTTTATTCTAACTGAAAAAAATAATATTGTTGAGAAACTGTGCCCAGGTTGCCTAGGGGGAAATTAAAGTTGAAATTAATGTTGTTACGTAGGTGATGCGATAACATTTGTTTTGAAAAATCACTTATCACTATTCACGAAAAGACGGCACTTCCATCGTCAATGATTTTTTTCACGAATGCTCTTTTCAGCTTAATTTGAATTTCTCTAATTAAGCGTTTGTGATTTTGGGGATGCCTTGAAAGATTAGTTGATTTTGGAAACAACAACACTCGTAATTTTGATCTAAGTTAAGATCATTTTAAGAGCGTTCTGGATATTAAATAATTTATTTCTTGTAATCAGTAAATAGTTGATAGTTATATATTTTTTGTTAATGCTTTTTAATATCAGTTACAATCTGTTTAGTTAGTATGGCCGCCAGCGCGCCATCATAATTTCCCCTCGTGTCACTTATGATACTGCGTGATCCGCCCTTTGTTTACGTGATAATTGGATCCCAAATGCAGTAAATAAAGATTCAGCAACAAATTTAGGCGCACATTCGTTATTTCGAGCTCTAACGCAAAAAGTGCAGAGTGAAAAATCAAACAATACTTGATACAACACTCCTTTAACCATCGCTTTTCCATACTTTCCTTTTTCTGCCGTGTCGTATGAACGTTGTTTCTCATCTTCTGTTACGTGTCTTATACTGGTAATAATTTATAGTTAAGGTATGCGTAATACGTGTGGCGGAAACAACGTCGGTACGAAGCGAAAATATAGACGGTGGTGTTGAAATAAATGTAAAGGACAAAAATGTAAAGGCATTTCGCCCTGAAGAAGGTCGCAAAATGGCGGCCAAAGCGTTGGCGCCTGGGCCTAGGACGCAGCGTCTCCCGGATAACCAAATAGTTGCTGACTCCGGCCAGTAGTGTAACCTCATGTGGTCTACAACACCACATGAACCTTGTATCATCAGGGGACAAGTCTTCTGTGTGGGTACCTATGGCTTTTCGCCTTCTATCCGCACCCCCCACCGACGCGCAAGCACGCCGGCGGGCTGACGTCCAGGTCCAGCCGGATCCGTCACGGCAACCTCCTCATGCAATGCCTGGTTAGCTCAGAGCTCCTAGCTATCCAGGCTAGTGCCGGACTCAAAACAGTGCTCTTTGCCCAGAGAGTATCGGGTCTCTGCCACGATTGATTGATTGATTGATTTTTTCGTGTTTCCGGGCGCGTCAACTACTGTGGTCATTAGTCCCGTTAGTGTAGTGCATGTTTTTTCGGGAGATGGTGGTGATCTTCCCCCGCTGGATGGCGAGATCCGGCGCCGACCTACCGTCGGCTAGTGGGGTTTCCCCCAAACCAGGACTCCCCCACCAGCGGGGCACCGCCCCAGCCGGGACAAGCTCTAAGCTCCCGACTGGTCTCCCGGAATATGTGGTAGTGTAGGGCATGTTAGTGTAAGTGTGTGTGTAAGGGAAGAGAATAGGAGAAGGAAGAGGAAGGTCAGATCGCGCGCGGTCCGTGGCCCGTTTGGTAAGGTACTGCTCCGGCATTCACCTGGTGTTGATCGGAGAAACCACGGAAAACTACCGATCAGAGCAGCCGGCCGCTAGAATTCTCCTCCAGAGAGCGACTGAATTCGATCTAGCTGAAAAGCTAGTGTCGAAAATCCTGCCGCCGTCAGGACTCGAACCTAGGACCTCCCGGTGAGAAGCGCTGCAGTGACATCAGTTGATGCACTGAGGTACCGCTCCCGGTCTGTGCCACGACGAAGTCGAGAGCCGAACTGGGGGCCACCCAAACCAAAGTCCGGGCGGCTGGGAGCCCCTATCCCGTTTCTCCACTGCCTACAACGTTAGGCTATCGACGTGGGTACCGCCGGAACCTGAGCAACCAGACGGGTGGTATCAGTTTTCCCTCCGGACTTCAATATGTGGGATTCGGAGTACTTCGAAAAGCATCCTTCACCCGATCCCGCCCAAAGGTCAACGCGCCATAGGCCCACTGAAGCCTACGCTCTCAACGCCGCGGAAGCCTTCGCTCTCAACGCAAAAGGCCTTCCCGCGCCCAGCGTGTGCTTGCGCCTCGTGTCCCCGCCGCTCCAGAAAGCAGCGCCGGAGCGCGCGGGTCGCGAACAGATGAGTTGGCGGGCTTCACGGGCGAGTGGTCGCAGCAGGCGGGGGAGGCGGCGGGAGGCGGCAATTACTGGGAGTCGATCCCGGATCCGCCTGGGGCGGCGACGGCTGCCGGAGCGAGCCTGACCGCGGACCTTCCCGCGTAGGGTTGCCAACCGTCCTCAATTTGGGAGGACAGACCTCCATTGACATCAATTGTTCTCTCATCCTTTGTATTTTAAATGTCATCCTTTTAGTAAATTTTTAGCATTTGTTGTTATTTATTATATCACCAACACTCGCATCTAGGGTTGCCAAACGTCCTCCACTTGGGAGGACAGTCCGCATTGACGTCAATTGTCCTCTCGTCCTCCTTTGGGTTTTAAATGTCCTCCTTTTAGTAAATTTTTAACACGTGTCATTTATTTTATCACATGACTAATATCTGCTAAGTAGTATCGTTTATTGTTTAATTTAGATCAGACAACTTCAATATCCTTTTTCTGAACGCTGATACACGCATGCATGATAGGGTCTCTATCTACCGGCTAAAATAAAAAAGAGACGCTCAGACCATCTTCATCTACAATTCGTGAACGAATCTTTTCACTTGAATCGCAAATGTAGGGAAGAAACAAAAAGAGCTGATATTAGTCAAAATTAAATATTTATAAAAAGAGATGTGTTGATGCGTTTTCTCTTGTTGCAGTTTTTTGGCTTATCGAGTATCCTCTTTATAACGTGGCCATTGTTGGCAACCCTTCTGCCGCGTGTCCCCGCTACGCCGAGCGGGGCGGGGCAGGGCGGGGTGAAGCTGAACCAGGCGGATGCAGGGCAGCGAGCGGGCCGGGGCGAGGGGGAGCGCAGCGGAATGAGACGGTCGGGGGATGGGGCGGAGAGAAATGGAGGGGGGAGAAGGGGAGGGGAGGCGCGCTACGTGAGGGATTAGCGCCGCTGGACGTGCTCGCAGACTTCCTGATGCACCGACCGAGGAGAATCTCTAATTTCCCTGCGTCCCAAGGAACCTACTGAGCGCTTCTAATGTCTGAATACGCTCGACGTTTCTTCCTTTGCAGCGTCATTCTACTCGTGCATGCACGTCTGCCCTGGATTAAACTTCATTTTATCCTTCATTAAAATGTCCCATTCGTCTGAAATCAAGACACTAATGTCATAAACATTTTCAACTTCTTAATCGTAAATATCACAATTTCTTATCCGTCAGGTTGTTTGATTTTTTAAACTAGGCTATCGTAGAGCTTTTTATGATTTTTTGTGTTGTGTACAACTTTCCATACATTTTGAAAATAACATTTGTTAAAATTTGTAAACAGAAATGTTATTTTCATAATTTTATTAACTGAGTTACTCTTTTAAATATAATTTGTCTGTTTTGATGCCGTGCTCAAAAAGAAATTTCAAAATATATACTGCAAACAATACTTAATGAGAAGCCAAATAAGAAACTTTTGGAGAGGAATTTCAAAATTTATTTAACCCTATGTTCACTTTCATTTTCACCCATATTGAAATAAATTTGTGATAATAATTCATTCTTGGAATATATGATACTCTTTCTTCATAGCGTTAATCTTGTTATTCTTGCCACAGTAATTTTTCCTCCTCGAGAAGTGCTTCGACAAAAATAGTTCACTTCCTTCGTCAGATGCGAAGACGAAATAGGAGTTTTCTCCAAAGAAAAAGAAGGAGTAGGGGAAGGCGATCGTTCGAAGTGCTATGGAGTTATAAGCTCAGCAACAGGATATTGATTTGCTGTGGGAGTTCCTCGCCGATATTTCCTCTCGGAGGTGACAAATCAATCGATCGGTCGTCGACGACAAGCTGCATCATCTTTCGTTGTCGGTCACAAAAAAAGGATTAAGAGGAGAGGAGAGGAGAGGAGGAAAAGGTGGGTTTGCTATCGAAAGAAAAATGAAGAGACAGATGTAAATGGTAAATGAAAACGAATCAGATATTCGAATATACTTGTTGCAAACTATTTTAAGCTTTAAAAGTTTTGATATCCTCCAGTAATATTAAGTAAAGAAATAAAAGACAGGGAACACATATAAAGGGAAGTTGCGTAACGAATTCATTAGAACTTCATTAAAAGAATAACATTAACTCATGAGAAGAGTCGTCAAATTATAATTATGTGTTTGAGCCTCCGAGGCTTTCGATTCCTAGAAAGAAGATGAAATGGAATTCGAATAACAAAAGTTACTTTGCATACTGTTCATTGTTAATTGAAATGTTATTCTTTTCAGAGATGCCTTAAGCAATTATTTCCGTCAGTAGTTAAAATCTCGACGAGTTTTGTAATCATGGCTTGAGTATTCTTAGTTACAAACTTTCCTTCCTACATTTTTGAATTAGAGATGAAACATTCGAATTGGAGATCAAACTCAAAACATCAAATCGATGTCTTTTTTCAACTATTAGAAAATTTTCAGGAAAACATGTTTATAATTATAAATATTTTCGAATAGTGAAAGTTCAAATTTACAAGCTTATCCTTTCGAAAAGCTTCATTCTACTTTTATGACTTGCAGATGATCTTGTCTGTGATCTTCTGAAGTATTACACTGCAGAACCTCATGTTGAGATTATCTACAAGTCTTAAAAGTAATAAGTAGATTTTCAAGGGGAAATGAGCAAGAAGAATAATTGCAAGGTATGGGCTAGGAAACAAGACGAGAGCTGACACATATTAGCAGGTGAGTGAGGATAGGTTAGGCAGGAAATGTAGGATTGAGGTTGAATATTGTAATTATGTATTTGAATGATTTGTTGAGATAGAGAAGGGAAATAATGCTGGTAAGAGCATATAACATAAATTGAAAAGGATTTTTGAACGATCAGGGAAGGGAGTAAAGATGTTTCGAGAAAGGATAAAATAATATTTGATGGAATGGAAGATGTGGGATACGAGTGTTAGAACCTGGGTTAGGAAGCTAAGGAGCAATAGAAGATTGAAAGAAAACGAAGCATGAGGTATAGAGTAACGTATGAGAAAGATGAATTGATAAGGGGGAAGAAAATGGAGTACAATGAGATAAAGCGTATCCAAATGCTGGCTCGAAAAGGAAACATTTTAAAAATAAAAACACTACACCTGCATAGAAATCCGATTAGTAGTTGTTTTTCCATTGTACGTCTCTCGCGGGTATCAGACCAAGCGGCGGACGACAATCGTCAGCTGCGAACAACGGGGTGGCCGAAGTGCCGTCTGGGTGCAGCGCGATCCCGCGATAAGCCCCGGACCCACGCCTTGTGCGCGAGGATCGATGTTCGCGACGGATTGCTTCTGACAGGGTGGCAATCTGCTCCGGGGCCGCCCCTCAACCCACTCTCCGTCGCTGGTGATCGACCGACGATGGGTGAAGATAGGTCGAAATGCCCTGCATTTCACACGCAGTTCTCAATCCAGGTATAAGACGAGATGTGCACGAAATAGCAGTGGAGTTAGTATTTTTCATTGGCGTCATCAACTTGTCACCCTCAAATTTATTGTGGAATAGCAAGTTAAGAAAACAGGCCTCATCTGTTCTGGCCATCTGGGAACGAATTGTTACTGGAAAGGATATTGTCCAATATTCAAATGTTTTTTTAAGTATGAGGACATGTGTGTTTTGAATGAGGGGATTTCTCTTCTCCTTAATCTCTTTAATATTCGTCATAATCTCCCAATGTTGATCGTGGACCATTCGTGGAAATTATTATTTTATTCCCTTGATCTAATTATATATGTGATTTGAAGTTGCCTTGAAAAGGAGCTAGACATTCATATTTCTGTAATTATTGAAATAATGTGTTGTTTTAATGTAGTTTTATAATATGCAATTTAATCAGCAAATAAATATTCTCACGAGAATGTAGCTTGTAACAAATAATTTATGAATAAAAAGCGTTGTGCTTCAAACGAAAAGATAGGATGATTGAAATAAATAAGACTTATTGAATTGAACAGAATATATTATAATTAGTGAGTTTAATAATGACTAGGAATATACCAAGAAAAATAACTATACTTGGACATGTATAATCCGCAGAAACCTTGGATGGTTGTTTGTAAAAAATGGGTTTACACACTTCATTTACCCTTTCAGACTTACTGAAAACGAGAATAATTTCCACAGCAGATACACAATGTCAACTCAATTGAGACACTAAATTATAGAATTCGTCGTTTGTGATCATTTAAGGTTTCCTTTGTAACTTGTCATCTTGGATATCCTACGGGTAATGCATGTGTGCATGGAAGCGTATCTTCTGAAGGGGAAGAAACACGTCTGATCAATTGGAATTCAAGAAAAAGGAATCAGAATACTATCACCTCAATTTTTCTCTTGACAATTTTAATTCTGAAAGTATAAAAATATAAAAAGTAAACAAACAAGTATGTTGGTTAGGCATTCTATATTGTAAGATAATACACGACTAAAAGAATGCTTCCTTACCATTTGAACGTTTTCAGCTGATCGAAAATGCAAACAGAACTAGTCGAAGTTCTTTGAAACAATCTAAGTGGAATGCTGAAGTTCAATAGTTGTGGAATATTTTACACATCGTTCTGAAATCACATTGAAAATATGATCAATGTAATTTTACTACGTCGAATTATTTAGTTGCATTGTTATCTCTCAACAGATCTCACATGTCTTTGTGCAAAATAATGACAATTGCTTCTACGTACGTTTCATTTTTATTAAGAAGTCTAATTACTTCGTATTACTATATTAGATTTATATATCATTTTTTACTAGCAGCATTTTTACATACCTATTAGTATCGAATCACATTGCTGTTGTAGAAGTTTAGACAAAATGGAACCTTCCCTCAATTGAAAAGTTTAGTTTAATAGGTGACTGACAATTAACTAAATACTTTTTGTAACCCTTTCTATTAATTAACGTTGACCACAACACCATACCACTCATGATAAAACTTTGCCGCAGTCTTGCGTTTCGTGAATGGGGAGATAAAAGATTTGCAAATTATTTGTAAGTAGCTATTAGAAAGTAAGCTATTTTTAACAATTTCGCAGTTTCTGTGTGTGGTGACAATGCATTGTTTCTTTACTCATCTGAGCTCTGTTCTCTGTTGCAGAATGCCGACCCTGCACGGCAGAGGAGATGCTGCACCTCTTCTGCACCGCTGACTTCGGTGAGTGCCATAAGTGCCTCATAACAGGACATTGTTTTGGAACTAAAATAATGATTGGTTAGAAGTGGCTCCTGATTTAAACACATTAAATATAAAAAAATGCTCATGTTGTGTTAAGAACACAATTTCAATGGTAGTAAATCAGATGGCTTCGGTGGTGTAGGAGTTTAGCCTATCGGGCCGTTATATCCAATTTCGCGTGTTAAAATCCAATCAAAGCAAATCCGACTTCTAAGCGAGAAAAACTCTTTCGTACGCTTTCCTTCGCAGAGGAAGTAAAGTCGGCTGACACATGTTGTAGATTTCTGCATGAAACAATAACCTCAATCCTAAAAGAAGCATGTGTTGTCGCCCAAATGATGCCTCCCTTGTCTGCTACATGGCGAAAGGATCGTTCTAAAATTTGCGTGATCGGGCGGAAGAGTGGACCTGATGGACGAGGCTCACCTCGCCACGTAAAATAAGGCATCATTGAATTAAAATAAAATACTAAGTTCAGTTCGCACGAGATATCTGGGCAATCGACGACCGTTAAAATGTCAGCGTTGGTTTCCACTTCAAGGTGCACAGATATCTCGTGCAGTCTCCTCACTACTTTCTCCGTATTTATAAAATGTTAACACAGAAGCGGAAGAAATGCGTGAGTGTTTAAAATTTTGTTTTGAAACGTGCTTTTTAGAGAGCTATTTCATTCTTATACAAAAGTTGCCGTTCATAGTTCCAGAATATTAATCCAGAAATATAACCATATTAATGATGGATTTGGTTGTGCCGTGTTGCATAACTACTCCTTGAATATAAATTGATTTTGAACCTGTGCTGTCTGTTTTTTCACTCTTGATATTTGCGACTAATTGACTCCCTACTTCCGCCCAACAGCAGCTGGCAATTGATACGTTAATTTTATGCCTTCATTTTCCCTGGAATGTATTTATCTGATAAATGAAAAATCTTTATGTTAAAAAAATAAGGTATTCTGCTATAGCTTCGTTTAGAGCTTGTACTGAACCGATTGTAGTATTTTTTCCTTTAAATGAAAGAATGTGATCCCTAGATGTGTTATCAGATATTGTTTGTGTTGATTCACCGACATTTACGGTATAAATTAATTAATTAATTCTTTAATAGTACGCTTATCAATAGTCAATTGTTTTCTCCCAAAGGGTGGCTGTTTTAAAATTGATATACATGAGTCGATAGATGTGAGTCCCCCCCGCTTCATGGTGGCGCTGCTTGATGTTTTGTTTTGATTGTTGAGATTTGTTCACAATTCGTCAAGGTTTTGTTTCAGTGTAATAATTGCATTGTGGTGGTGACAGTTTGCATGTATTTCCTTTTGTAGTGTATTTTGTAGGGAACATTCGGACAGTGGGTTTTGTTCCGTTGTACTGAAATTGTGAAGTTGTTCACAGGTTATGTCGAATTCCGAATCGTTGCCCACGCGCCCCAAAAGACCCAAACGTAGTACATTGACTGGGAGCAGGGAAAGAGAAAGTCAGCGTATGTGTCGTGATAGTGAGGTCATTTCGTTTTCTGCTGGGTCATTGACAATGTAATGTCAGTTTTGTTCTACTTTGTACTTCCCATGTGAGAGAAATTCTGTAAACAATTTTACTCCGTGTTGCTAAAATCTGAAAATAAGTTTACCTTCGAGCAATATGCCAGAAGAAATCAAACAGTTGTTTATAGGAGATGATGACATATCAAAAAACTTTAGAAATAATATCCGTCAGTATAATAGTGCTCTTTCTTTTGTGTAATTTGGTGCGGATATTGCATTGCCACCTGGTCATGGGCCATACGTGTTCAAAATTTTGGGAACTCTTCATCACAGAATATTTTCGTTATACCGTGAAGATTCAAACAATGCAACATATTGTGAACGTTAATCTGGGCACAGTATTTTACATTTATCTCAGATCACACCGTCAAATTTTGACGGGTTCTTATCACTAGTATATTATTAAAAAATCTCAATGATTTACGTAAAGACATACGCTATTACAGTTTTTGGACTTTGTATTGTTCTTTTTTGAACATGCATCGTTTCAGGTGGATTTAGAGTAAGCCATGCAATTTTGGAGGACGTGGGGAACTTCTAAAACAAATGTTTGTGTCAAATAGCCGTGTTAAGTGAATTTTTGCCCGATGTAATTGATTATTTTGAGTTTACGTCAATTGTAAGGTGCCGTAAGTGTAATGCATGTAATATCCCGGGAGTTTTTGACATTCCTTCTCAGCTGGAACGTGAAATCCGCTCCCAAGCTGCAAGTCGATTTGCGGGGTATCCTCCCTTCAGATGTTCCCGCTAGCAGAGCACCGCTCGATCCGGAACACGCTCGTTGCATCTAACTGCTCGTCCGGCATGTGTGGTAGTGTAGTGCTTGCAAGGGTGCGTGTGAGTGTATAAAGAGGGAAGATAACAAGGATAAGGAAGAACAGATCGTGGCCAATTTGTTAAGGTACTGCTCCAGCAATTGCCTGGTATTCATCGGGGAAACCACAGAAAATTTCCCAACAGGGAGCTGGCCCTAGAAACCTCCTCCAGACAACAGTTGAATTCCTCGTAGAGCCAGTGTCAAAAATCCGCCTTCGAGAGGACTAGGACCTCCCGGTCGGGGACGCTGCAGTGGCAACCGTTGTTACACTGAGACATCTCATCCGGATTGTCCTAACTGAAAAGTTACAGTTCACTGACATATGTTCTTTCCGAAAGAAGCCATTCAATTAGTGTATAAGATTGCGGCGGAGCGCTCGATGGGGCCATTGCGGGCCGATCGCCAGCGCCTCCGGAGGGCGAGCTGTGCGACGAGACCATTAAGCAGCGCCGCGTTGGGAGCGGAGGCGCAGTGGCCCGGGGCGCGTGTTCGAACACGCATGCGCGCTCTCGGGCGTCAGGCGGGCGCGCGGCGCCGACGCCTCCTGACCACCGAAGGCCTTCCAAGCCCCGCGCCGACATGCACGGCCCACCAAGCACAGCTGCCGCCCGCCAGACGACGCCATGATGCATGTAGATGGTGATTGCTATCCGATGTTTCTGAATATTAATCCGCAAATGGAACCACATTAGCGATGAATTTGCCTGCACCCATGTTGCCATGAATACTCTGTGAAGATTAATTGATTTTGAAATGGATATTGGCGGCCTTTTTTGATATTTGTCTATTAAGTTGTTTCCTTTCCTCGGCCAATAGGATCATCGGTGTTGCTTATTTCACTCACTATTTTTTGTGATTATTTCCAACACCCAACAATATTTAAAAAGTATTACTAGAATATTGTTGCTTCAGGCACTATAAACAACGTAAGAAGGAAAGCACATGGTCAACAATAACCTTAATTTCGTTCTAAGAAAGACTCTCACTATTTCATTATCTCTAGCGGAAAGAGGGTACTACTTATAGATCAATTCAAGAGGTAGTGGCCGATGAGAGTACAGTTGGTACGCTAAAATAATGTCAAGAAATGAATTTCTCATTTATTGACTCCCTCGTTGCACCAATTATGCATTCTTCGACAAACATCATTATTTAGTAGAAGAGATTGGAAGCAGACCAATTTCTGAGAAGCTGAAAAAAGTCAGTGAATTTCATTGATCAGGAAACGTCAGATACAAATCAGGCAGTTTTTGAAGAATGTTTAGAAGTCAGTAAAATTTTTGAGACACTTTAATAAAACCAGATATAATTTCTTAAAGATAGTTGGTAACACGATAATTTCTGACAATTTTTCATTTGTAAAGCAAATATTTGTAATGTTGTTTTTGCACAGAGAAATCATTGAGCTGTAAAATTAGAAATTAGAAACCTTTTTTAATTTATTTTTATTTAATAATCCACAAACGGAACCAAGAAAAACTTTAAAAATTGTAATTGCCGACTGAGAAACGGAAGAGTGGCCACTGAATTTATTTAGTTTATTATTTAGTGGCAGGGTTGGGCAAAATACTTTAAATTTAATATTTAGTATTTTTTAAACTTTAAATTTAGTATTTGATTATATGCAAATAACTCAAAAATACAGTTTTTCTAATACAAAAAAATGTATTTCAAATACAAGTATTTAAATACTGCCCAACCCTGTTTACTGTAAATTTGGTTAAGGTAATGTATGAAACAACTCTCTCCCCTCGAGTGTATTAATGATCGCTTTCCTAACATTCAACCCCTTTCGTTTTCCCCAAAATAACCCGATCAGCAGAAGCACCACCGTCTCCACCACCAGCTCTATCTTCGCCCTTGCTCCCACCAGCGATCATCAGTATCACTCGCTGCATCCCCAACCGCCGTCGTTGCTGTTTACGATCGTTGCATAAACATGCGGCACGAGACGTCGGCACTGGCGGTCGCCTCGACAAAATTGGGGCCATAAGCTCAATTGGAAAGCGAGACGATTTGAATAAACCCGTGGTATTAATTTGCATATGACATGTTCCAGGGAGACTTAGACGGTGCTTCTCGATGCCTTTCGCCGGTTATAGCGAGCTGTTACCACTTGTTCGGGCATTTGCATATGAAATATGTCGGTTTTAAGGGATGTTTTCTGAGAAGAAAATGGGCATTGTTTCACGGACAGTCCCAGCGCATAAGGAACGTTCATTGCTCGTTTATGATTATGTGAATGTGAATATCCGAATTATTCACAAACGAACGCTCATCAGGTTGCAAGTGATCGATCTTTCTTTTATCTTCGCGTTACTGAAATATTCTGTGAACATTTTTGTTCAAGTAAGTTATTACCATCTAGGAGAGAATAATCAATGCAAAATTAATGCAGGAATGTTATGTTACGGTTTCTTTTGAATAAAATGTATGAAAACAAGTTTCGTTTGTTGTTTTAGGGACTGGAGACCAGACAGTGTTGAAATTTATTTATTTACTAACACTGAACATTCTTTTCCTCCATGTTTATGTACAATGTGGACATAAATATCTAGGACATGGCATTTTTTCAGCTTTGTTATTGTTTCATTACGGACACGTTTTCAAGTTATGACGTACTATGTATCTATATGCAATAAATATTAAATATATAATGTTTCTTCTCCAATCTGACCTCAAGTAGTATAAACCCGTAAGTGCTTATGTTGCGTTTTCACAGCATGTCAGTGTTACGTAATAAAGGATTCAAAAGAAAAATTAATCACACAAACGTTACTCGTTAGATGCTCAGAAAAGAAAGAATTAATATGATTATAAAAATAATTAGCAAACATTTTTTTGACCATATGAATCAACGATTTAATTTTCCGCACTAACTCCTTTTCAAGATTTTTGTGTACGTCAAACTTCAAAATTTCGATTTCATAATATAAATACGTTAGGGTTGTTAATTGAGAAGAATCGAATATGTTAATGCAAATAAATAAATTTTAAAAGTATATTTGTAAATTGTATAGCTTAACACACTACATACCTTAACGCGCTACATTCGACAATGTGGGAACAGAAATAGAGACCAAAGAACTTTTAAAACCAATAAAGAGACATTCGTGCGACCTGATGCTCGGTAAGAAGACATAAAAAATGTTTCTAAAACTGATTTAGGTGAACCAAATTTATTTTGGTTGAGCCTTGGTGTTAAGATTCATGACATCAAGTTATGAGTAAATGTTGATCAACTGAATCGAATGAAATGGAATGGAAAACATTGAAGTAGTTTGAAAAAACCACCTACTTCCACAAGTATTGCGATTTTTTCAACAAATCATTCTCGAAAATGGAATATGACTGGATGCTGTAACAATAAGCAAGTGGTAGCTTATTGCTGCTGCAAGCTTCTAAATTTCTTAGTTTTTTCCCAACGCATTTTATAGAGTTAGTTAAACATTGCTCAAAAATCGTGAAAGCAGACTAAATTGTATTCCAGGAAAGGGATTCATTTAAGTTTTAACTGTTTAACTAATGAGAGTGTCAGTGTGACATAATCTTGTTTCTTAACTAACGTTGAGTGAGAAAACAACAGGAAATGGGTGCCTAAACATCACAACGTGTACCTTTTCGAAAAAGAGCTACAGCAAGACGTACGTTGCAATCCTTCCCAATGTAAATTGCACCCTCTAGTACAAGGACTCTGGAGACCCTTATTTCGGAAACGCTCCCTCGTAAAGCGACAAAGGAGTGGCGTCAGACGGCATCCACCAGAGAAAAACAAAAGCCCAGCAGCGCGCTGCTTTCTCCATATCTCAAGCGGGCGGCAAAACGCTGATGTGTTAATTCCCCGCGTAACGACGATAATAAACGGGGGCAACGAATTAATATATAGCCCGCTCGCTAATATATTCTCGCGGCTGCCTGGCTGCGGGAGCGTCGGCCGGGCGGAGCGGTGGGGGCGGGGTGGGGGCGGAGGGGAGAGCGCCCGCGCGGCCGCAGCTCGTAAAACACGCGCGCCCTCTAGTTAGGCGCTGCCGAGCGGGGCGATGCATCGGCGCCGTAATTGCGCCGGGCGGGCGGCGCATGAATAAGCGATGGGCGCGGTGCCTGCCCACCACCCCGGCCTAGGGATGGCAAAAAAACATCGATGTTTTGAAAACCTCGATATTTTCGACCAGAAACATCGATATACAGTCGACTCCGCATACAGTGAACTTCAGGGAACTAATATTTTTTGTTCGCTATTCCCGAGGTTCACTATATCCGATGATGTCAAAATTAAATAGAATTTCTCCATAATGATTGATTTTATTAATATAGACATACAGCAAAATACAGTATCAGCACGAACTGAAAATTTCAATATCTTTCTTTGTCCTTAAAATAATCAATAATTTTCAGTTTTTTTAATTCGTACTTTTTCATTAGTAATTTCTCTAGATCCTTCTCTAGATCGTGTTGTCTCCATACTTGATTATGAATTGTCCTCTGTGTCTAAGTATCTTACTGCAGTCTTGACACTCCTTAATTAATGGCACTTGCGCTGTTTGAACACCGTCCCACTTTCGGAAGGCCATTTTACTCCCTAATATACGAGATGCTTTCGGTAGCGGAGTGGCGCAAGTGGCTAATGAAACTGATTTGTAACGTAAGTGAAACGGGACCAGTGACTTAAGTTCACTATATCCGAATTCACTATAACCGGAGTCGACTGTATTAACAATGATGTTTTGTGTTCGATGTTTTCTTCACATCGGTATATTATTCCAGAAACATCGATTTTTTTAAAAATTCTTGATACAAATAAAATTTCAATAAGCTATTTTTTATGAATTGTTCAAAAGCAAACAGCCTTTGACATCCACCCGTTGTCAATGCCCAGACGGAGAGATTTCTTTATGGTTACTTCTGGGGGTTTATCCAGAATTTCCAACTTTAGTATAATTTTAACAAAACATCTATTATGTTTCATGGGCAGATGTAAAGGGCAAAGAATTCAGTGCTATCATTGAAAACTTATTCACCCCCAACTCTCACTTATGCTTCCCTAATTGGAGCTGCTACTTCTTTAATTAAAATCATAATTCACGGAATGTTCCAAAATAAAGTTTCGATCTTAGAAAAATTACTAAAGCTCCCTGGTTTCAACCCACTTTCCTAAAAGATTCCTTAACATTCGATAAAGATTATTTTAAACATTTTATTTATACCTGACCAAACAATAAAATATTACTTATTTAAGAACAATAATTAAAATGAAAATAGAATGGAAAAATATCACTAGTTTTATTACATTTAAAACATCGACGTTTTTAATGTCGCCATCGACATCGAAAACCTTTTGGCGATGCATCGATGTTTGGGTAAGATTTGCCATCCTTACCCCGGCCGGCAACGGACAGGAAGGAGGGCGGCGGCCCGCGACGAGGCATGCTGCAGCTTCCGAACCCGCAGAAAATCTGGACTTTTGGGGCGTTTTGTTCGACAAACTGAGTCAGTAGATTAGAATGTTAAGGTTCTATCCGACTTGGAGGAAATTTTTGCTTTTTGTGAAACTTGGAGGTTTCTGGTAATGCGTAAAATTCCATGTCTTTCTGTTCATAGAAGGTTTGTTATAAGTCTGATTTGAAAAGAGTTTTGATATGTTGTGGATCTGCCAATTGAGAGTACAAACATGACTGAACATACTATTCGCCCAAAATTTCAGATAGAACGTTGTCATTCTGAGGTCGTTAGTTATCGACTGGACGGGTAGTGGCATCTTTCGCAGCTTAATTGATGCGTTTGGTTCATATTCTTCTCGTTGATTAGTTACATTGACTTCTGTACACCGATCTCCGGCTTTCAACACATCTCAAACAACGTATGTCATCGAATCAGAAATGATCTGTTCAAACTTCTGTTGAAAGATGCATATTGGTTCTTTTATTTTGAAACAAATGAGGAGAGGTTACAATTTACAGATTTAATTGGTTCTACTCTAAAAAAGCATTACATCATTCTTATACTAGTTAAAGTCTCTAATTGTATTAAAAATGTCTTTGTCAGTGTATTGCCCACTTCATCTGAGACACTCACTTTTGGGAATAATTGCTGTGCATGAAATGATGTGTTTCTATTGTCTGGCAAGGGAGTATGCTAAAATAAAGCTCTGGTGACATGCACTGTAACATAGTGAAAGAGAATCAATCAGTGATTTACAATGCTTAGTCAATATAAACCCGTCGACGATTTAGCTTCAAAATATTAGAATATGAAAAAACCATGCTCTAAAAATGAACATACTAAAATATAAATTACTAACAGTGAAAAATGACTACAGTTGTAACATGACTTTATCGACATCTTAGTTTCAGCTGTAATCATCTTCACTATTTCATTGTCCATCACTCTTATCTAATTAATTACTCATAAATTCAATATCAAGACGAATCTTCGACAGAAAAGCTCTTACTGCCGGGCTCTTAATGCCGGATAACAATAAAGGGGAATACAGAAAAAAATCGTCTAACACTTGTTGTAGTCAGAACCCATGTTTTGTGGGTCCTTGATACAGAAAAATCAATTGACGACAAAACCTGTCTGTGGTAAACGTTAGCAACTAAACCGTTCTACCGATTTTCTTCAAAATTGATATTCCCTGATCGATCTGACTGAACTCAAGGTTTTGGGAGTTTGAAATGGACATTTTTATTTTTGAAGGTACTTTACATGAAGCTTCAAAAACATTTTCTAATTTATTTCAAAAATGGCATCCATTTTTTTTCATCAAACTTTGTCCTCGGATAGCGTAAAGAACTCATAAGAGAATTGTGTAGATCGCATAATCGTTGAAATCCCAGATTTTTTGAAAAGTGCAAAAGTTCAATTTTTGGGGGCATTTTCCTACAACAATACAATTTAAGATAGAGAAATAATGCGAGAAAGTATGTACTGTTATAGCCCCTAGTTTTTATTTGCGACGAGCCATACGTTTTCACTTAAATTATGTGATGTGTATATTGATGGAGTCCGGTGTCTTACAGTAGCATGAGCTTCAGTCACTCGATAGTTATGGATTAGTTAAAAAACTTGGTTTTCGCATTAATGTAATTGTTCGGTTGTTACGTTATGTATGGAAATATGTACACTAAAATTCTGATAACTTATTGTTGGCAGTATTAAGCATTTAAAGATATGTATTCAGGAATGAACACCTCTTAAATAAAAAAGTCGTCACGCATCGTTGTGTCATTTTTGTAACGAAATATGATTTACCTGCCTCCAAACAGTGTAGGAGTCTCGCGAATATCCCCATCGCTTCAACAGGGAAAAGCAAAACTCTTAGTGCTAGCTGGAAAGAAATACCGCTGTTTACCAACCTACAAGTATTGATTAACTTGCAAATACCACATCAAACAAGAAAAACAAGAAACCGAAGGAAAATTCATACGTCTTTGCACTCTACGATGGGGAAGTTCTACACTATAGTTGACAAATTCAGTGCTATTATTGAAAACTTATTCACCCCCAACTCTCACTTATGCTTCCCTAACTAGAGCTGCTACTTCTTTAATTAAAATCATAATTCACCGAATGTTCCAAAATAAGGTTTCGTTCTTAGAAAAATTACTAATGCTCCCTGGTTTCTACACAATTTCCTATAAGATATATTTTATCCTTCTGTAATATTTCATAAACTTTTAACCCAATTTGCAAAACTGAATACATAAAATTCCGAATCTATGAATAAATAAGAAATTCCCACGCGAATCGTTATCCTAACAATAATACTCAGAAACTAATATTTTCTGCAGCTGTTTTATAACTTAATATACAAACAACAACATAAATCTTATTTCTAAATGCACAAGCAGTACCTGAAGACCTGTGGCTTGCATTTTAATCCCATTTTTATATTATGAATATTTTAAAAGATACATACATTTTAATAATTGTATTAACAAGCATATGTGAAGCTATTGGTGTGAATTGTATGAAAGTAAAAATTGTTATTTACATTACTTGCCCTATATGCGTTGATCATTACACGTTAGTATGATTTGATCAAGCGATCAGTTATTGTTGAGTTTACGAGGTTATTACTATAGTGTCAATGTCTGGTAGTATGATAATATGAGAACAGTGTAGAAGTATAGTATGTACAGGGACATACAGAAATGTGTATAAAAAAGTCTGGAAAGCAAAGGGTTCGTAAGATGTAGTCTACTGTTTGGGAAACTCAAGAACATAAATTTCAGCCCTCTATGGAGGCAATTGAAGATGATGCATTTCAAGTATTGGCCAGATTAAAAAAACAGTGAAACAAACAGTTCAGTAGAACTATAATTGTTGTTTGGAAATCGTAATTTAATTAAGTGTAAATGAGTAAAGTAACATTTTAATTAAAATTTTTGGTTATTGAATTTTAAAATATTTAATTCGTTAATAACAATTTATATTTTCAATGTAACAATATTTTCATTATAAATATTTTTGTATAATTTTTATAATTATCTGAAGGCAGTTCATAATTGACCACGTGAAAAGAAATTATCTTCCTACAGTCATCTTCGAAGGCATTTGGTGCCGGTCAGACAAAGAATTATTACCTTCGCAAGGAAATTATTTTTCTCTGATTTATGGGTTGTCTTTTCGCGACTGTAGACCGAATACCCTGCGGGCGCCAGTCGTTTATCGACTTCAAATTAAAATTCTCGTTTCTCGAAAATGCTGGTGCCTCTAAGGTAAGAAGTTTTACAAGTGACATGACCAAAATACGATTGGGATTAGCGACACTCGTAAAAAAGGTGTCATAAGTTCGTTGAGAAGGGTCATTCTCCTCTGTCATATCCTTTGGGAGACGGTTTCTGGACTTTTTTCTTTACAGAAAATGAATATCTATAATAGGGTCACTGCCGTAATTGAAGCCAAGCAGGTTTGTGAGTGGTCTGCAAATGTTATTAATTTAAAGTATGAGCTATTAATTTTCAATCAAGACAATTTCTAATATTTTGAAATTATTCGACCGACCCTGAAACACATTTTTATTCGAAATAATAGTGGGCCATTGTAGCAAATGCAAGATTGTTTTAATTCGTTAGTAAATCACTTCCGCACTCTACATCGAAGAGCTTTCGAATCATTCAGGTCAACGCATCACAAAGATGTGATAAATTTGACGTGAACCAGTTTTAAAACTCATTACCATAAAACAATGTAACGCCTTCGAGCCTGTACCCAAAAAATAAGGTTCTTGTATTCAGGAACATAATTTATCGAAAAATGTGGAACATTACCACAGTAAAACTCACAGACAAAGAATAACGATCTTATTCATATTTTATAAAACATATGAAAGTGGTTAAATTATCGGAAAAAATTCACTTAATCGCAGCAATTTTGCCGCTCCGACACGACTTGCCCCGCTTCTTACTTCGCTGTGGGGCGTCCGCCCGAGGCGAACTTGAGAATAAATCTGGGCTGGGTGCATCCAACCCGGATGCCTTACGTTGTAAGCCTCCCTGCCCCCGACCCCAATACTTAGAGATTACGTTACACATGGGAGGAATCTCGATAATGAGGACGCTTCCCTGGCTGATCGTCATTAATTCAGCGACGGAGGATCGGAGAAGGCGGTGGCTGGAGCTCCAGACCAGGGCTTCGTAGCCTGAGGCGAGCGGTGCGCGAGTAGTAATGCATTGCTTGCAACAGGGAGTTGTCAGTGTTATATGCTCTACTGCCCAGCACCGGTCTAGGCAGTGGAGGAGCTCGGTGTACGGTAAGAGTGGATCCGTGTTCTGCAGAATTCGCGTTTGGAATAACAAGGCCGTTTACGACCGAATGTTTTAAATACTCGCGAGAGCACGTGGCCGGTCGCAATAGGAAGAGAGTAAGGAAGTGACCTTATGCAGTACACGACACGTGACGAACCTTGAAGTTATCTTAGGTCTACGGTATGACTTTTTTCCTTCATAAATAGAGCACGTCTGTAGGAGTCTCTAAGGTTGCGTACTACATGCGCAAGTTTTCTTGATATTCCACAGCGGGGGTTGTGGGGAGAGGAGGGTTCTGGCTACGTCACAGCTTAAAAGGGCGTACCAACTGTGGGTATGAACTTAACGCGCCAAAGCGTCTCACGAGAAATGCGACAATTGTTTTGAAAGTACGAGGCGGTTGTTGCCAGCATTGTAAATTGATACGTGCCGTTCCGAGTCGAACCTAAGTATATCAACGGGCCGTGCTATTCAGTGCTGGGTGATGACTAGGGAGCTCGTGTATCAATAAAACTTGCTCGAGCTACAAACGACAAAATGGCCGGTAAGAAACCTGAACGGTTGTGTTTTTCTAACGCTGTTAAAATGTTTCTCGTATGTGAGACAGACAGTTAATCGTTACCAACATACACACTTTTGGTAATAAATATCTGAATATGTTGTAAAAGAGACAGGAAGCAAATTCGTGAAAAGAATGACGGAATCACATCTTTGTTTTAGGTTATGTCTTGAGTTCAGAACGAAATCACAGAGTGCGTAGTCTTCGGAGGGCCAGAAAATTTAAAACTTCTTACGTGATGAAGATTTGTTTATTCTCGACCCGTACCGAGGTTCAGTGTAAATACCATTCAGCAGAAGAATATTAGTCGGCCGCTTTTGCCCGAACTTGTTCGGTCGAACATGAATCCCTCTTGA
The DNA here is from genome assembly GCA_011170035.1 of Teleogryllus occipitalis. Classification (NCBI taxonomy): domain Eukaryota; kingdom Metazoa; phylum Arthropoda; class Insecta; order Orthoptera; family Gryllidae; genus Teleogryllus; species Teleogryllus occipitalis. The sequence continues at coordinate 471,816 of BLKR01000360.1, forward strand.
ACGTACTGTAAGATGAAAGCGGTGTAGCACGTCGGTTCAAGTAGGTTGTGGATTCTAGTTGCAAACGTTGCGTTGTACTGTATTTCTGTTGTTGTGGTCGTGAGTATGAACAAGAGGACTTACGACCTGATGAAAATTTAAATGGTTAAATTTATTCTCGTTTCCCTTTATTTCAACGACTAATTGGAAGATAAAACTGCAACATGCATCAGCCGTGAGCTCATAGAATACTTCAGAAGAAGTGCTTTGGAGCATTTTCACCTCCACTTATATTAATATGAGGTTAATATTACAGTAACACGAAATAAATAATGTACTAATATTTTTTTAATATAAGAGTTGCAATTTCCAAAATGTTTAGTCTTTTACGATCAATGACTCTCTTTTATGATGAACCAATTACTTCATTTGAATGGTAAAAGAAGCGGTTAGTGGCATGTGGTCACAAATATTCGTTTTAGGCGTGATTATTCGGCATCGATATTCGTTTCTGAAGCGAACGAATTAAGATTTTTATTGTAGACATTCAAATATCATAGTGCAGAGCTTATTTTTTATACTGCATATTGGAACAACTTTCTTTTCATCAACAACTTAGACGTAGTTCTTATATTAATTTAATCATAGGTTGATAGCTTTCAAATGTCTTCAGTTGTGCAGTCTTCACTCGATGTTATTGGAAGGTACACTAGGCTAAAACTCATCGCAACCGGTGAATTCCGTCATTTGGTGGACCCTCCACTCTCCATTTCCCATCTGGCACGTAACGCGATTGCTCACACGTTACGAAAAGAGTATAAACTTATTTGTCTGCCCAACATTAGAACGTTGCTCTTAGTGTTGAATTCGTCAGACATAGCCCTCCACGCCATCGATGTTTATCTCAATTTTATCGCAACACCGCACTTTTCGTGCGTGCCCTCCCTTCGGCCTTAACGACCTCATTCCGTCCGCATCAAGTAGTTCGATGCACCTGGAAACCGATCTACTTACGATGCGCCGAGTGCGAATATTGCTCGTGGCGGTTCGCCGCGATGCAACCGAGTCCCCCCCCCCCCCGCCAACGCCGGCTCGGGGTGTGAGGCTGCAGCTGCCTCCGCGAGGGCCACTTTGATCCGCGAGCGAAACGCAACGGCGGTGGCGGCGGTGGCATTCGCGTACTCGCGTGCCGTGTGCGCGTGCGTGGCATTAAAGAGGGGCGAGAATTAAATTAAGCGCCCGGGCTGCGATGAAACACGATCATTGCCGCCAATTGAAGGCGGCTTCCGAAGGCGCGCCGCCGGCGCCCGCGGGAGCACGGTAGCGGCGCGATGGCGGACGCCCTGCAACGCCCCGCCGCGTCGGACCTATACTTGGGTTTTTCTAACGTGGCGGCTGAGGGTAGTATCTCCAAGATGGATTTCCACGGACATCCACACGGCATTCAGAGCTTCATAATTTTTAAACTAGACAGCAGAACACGGCTGTCTTTTAACGTATTATACGTATGTTTATGTAGTATTGAATAATATAGCCCTTGAATTAAGTGCTCGTGAACTTTAGCGAGAAATGTTGCTACAACACAACAAAACCGCTCAAGTACGGACATCGTCAAGTTTCATCGTCAATGGGTTTTTCTAACGTGGCGGCTGATCTCCAAGATGGAATTCGGCACGACTTTTTGAGTCATTCTCAGTCCTGATCTGCAGCACTGCTTGAGCCGGTCACGATCATGCGACATCTTGCGGCAAAACTGAGAATGACTCAAAAAGTCGTGCCGAATTTCATCTTGGAGATCAGCCGCCACGTTAGAAAACCCATGTATAAGGATGGCAAAAAACATCGATGTTTTTAAAACATCGATATATTCAGAAATATCGACATATTCAGAACTATAGGTGTTTTGGTCAGAAATATCGATGTATTAACATCGATATTTTGTGTTCAGTGTTTTCTTTACGTCGATATATTTTTCCAGAAACATCGATGTTTTCAAAAAAAATTCTCATGATACACATAAAATTTCCAGTACCTAATTTTCTGAATTTTTGTTTACTATGATTTTTTGACAGTATGGAATATTGCACCCGAGTTAGTTGAAGTTTATTACTTCTTGAACACACTTACCATTAATTATTATTTTATACCTTAAATAATAAATAAATAATAAAAATATTCTTGTCTAAAACAACTTCCGTTTTTATAAATAATTATGTTTAGGTTATCTTTTAGATGATTTTGTACACGATAGTACCGTTAAACTGCAGTTTGAACATTGTCTTTATAGAATATTGAAAAAATTAGTATCACAGAGTGATTTAACGCAAAATATACTTAAAACTAATATTTACGTTTTATGTATCACAGTTCCAGGAAGTTTTACTTCCATGATTTAAGAATGAAAGTGAATGAATGGAAAAATAACAAAACACGATGTCCTTTATTTTTTATTTCCTTTTTCACATTCGATATAGATTATTTCAACAACATTTATTGGTCACATTTCAACATTATTTTAATATGTTGAAATGTGACCAATCAATAATCTAGAAATCATTTAACTACTATAATTAAAATGGAAACTGCTGGGAAATTATCGCCGGTCTTATCGTATTTAAAACCTCGATATTTTAAACATGTTTTCATCGACATCGAAAATCTTTTTAGTAATTTATCGAAATATGAATGTATCGATGTTTCGGTAAAATTTGTCATCGCTAGTCGGACCGGACCGGACCGGACCGGACTGGTCGGACCCGACCGGACCGGAACCGGCAAGGGCCGATGAGCACTGAGTGCGCGCCGGGTTTAAGGCGGGCCCGCCCCCTGGCGGCAACGCGGAGCCGCGTGTAACCGGACGGCAGAGAAACAATTTCGCGGCCATTCGTACAGGGAGATGTGGCTCGACCCATGTCACTGCAGTGCCTCCGACCGAGAGGTCCTAAGTTCGAAACCCGAGGGTCGAGTCAGCTAGGTCGAATTCAGTCGCTGCCTGGAGAATTCTAGAGGCCGGCTGCCCTGATTGGTAATTTTCCGTGGTTTCTCCTATCCCTTACTTACACACTCTTACACTAACATGCACTACATTACCACACATGCCAGGAAACCGGTCGGGAACTTAGTTCCGGCTGGGGCTGTGTCCGGCTGGTGGGAGGTACCTGGTTGGGAATAACCCTGCTAGCCGATGGTGGATCGGAACGGGATCTCGCCATCCAGTGGGGGAAGATCCCAGCCACCTCCCGAGGAAAAAGCATGCACTATACTTACGGGACTAATGACCTTAGCGGTTGACGCGCACGGAATCACTAACAATCAAACCGGTAGCGGTAGCTCAGTGCATCAACTGATGTCACTGCAGCGCCTCTAACCGGGAGGTCCTAGGTTCGAGTCCTGACGGTGGCAGGATTTTCGACAGTAGCTTTTCAGCTAGGTCGAATTCAGCTGCTGTCTGGAGGAGAATTCTAGCGGCCGGCTGCTCTGATTGGTAGTTTTCCGTGGTTTCTCCGATCAACACCAGGCGAATGCCACAGCAGTACCCTAACAAACGGGCCACGGACCGCGCGCGATCTGTCCTTCCTCTTCCTTGTCCTATCCTCTCCCCTTACACACACACACACACACACACACACACTAACATGCACTACACTACCACATATTCCGGGAGACCGGTCGGGAGCTTACAGCTTGTCCCGACGGGGGTGGTGCCCCGTTGGTGGGAGAGTCCTGGTTAGGGGGAAACCCCACTAGCCGCCGGTAGGTCGGCGCCGGATCTCGCCATCCAGCGGAGGAAGATCACCGAGAAAAAACATGCACTACACTAACGGGACTAATGACCGAAGTAGTTGACGCGCCCGGAAACACGAAAAAATCAATCAATCAAAACTAACAATCAATCGTATCATCGCGGTGATTCGTACGCACGTCTGCGCACGTTTTCTTCAGCCCTCATTTCACTAGATGCGAGAGCGGTGGAGTGGGGGTTGGTTATTTCGACGACAGGGCTATTTATTTATTTATTTATTTACGTCAAAAAACAGTTAAAAACTGCGTATGACGGGCTATGGGGAAAAGTGAATTGTGTGCACATTTTCAAAATTCTGTGATCCCTACACTAAATCATATACTACTTAAGTTTTGAATTTTGAAATTATATTATATTATATTATTATTATTATATTAAATTATATTATATTAAATTATTATATTTATATATAAATTATTTATATATATATATATATATATATATATATATATATATATAAATTTTTATTTATATATATATTATATTTATATATATAAATATTTATATATATATATATATAAATTAAAACTATTATATTAAATGTGTAACTTGGTTTTATTTGCAAAATAATTTCTATAATACGGGAGCGAATATTTCTGGCAATTACATTTTGTCAACAACGATCGACGCGAACATTTATTCTTGGTTCAACTAATGTAAGTAAAGGAGTGGAGGGAGGTATTCCCGAACTCATAAAGCGTGCGCACCTCAATTAATTCAAAACCAAGTTGTTGTAATGGACATCATCCGTACCCTCATCAATACCATTTTTATTTATCTTTTCAAATGTTCAAATCGGTCAGGCAGTTGCCTTTACACGTGCGTGTTAGAGAAAATAGTTATTATTAATATAACCTTGGAAATGTTATCATTCTTGGGGCCAGCTTGCCATTTTAATATGATTAAAATATTTATTTCTTTTTAATTGAGCTAGTGCAAAATAGGACATTTATGGGATCAAGATCTTATGGAAATCATTATTAATTATAACTTCACATTTAGAACTTTTCGGTTCATGGAAAATGGAGTCCGTCAGTGAACCAGTCAATGAATTGACTAATCCAAGGTAATTGATAACTATCTCATCAGCAAACAGTCATAAAAAGTCAGAAAAATTTTATACTCGGAGTAGTTTAGCTTTCCTTCAGCATTTTGTAGATAAAACTTACATTTATTTGCTTACGTTTGGCTTACTCATCTACACTTATTTATGAAAGCATTTTTATTTAAACAGTGAAGAGAATACATTTTACCGCCAACGCTGCTTTTACTTGAAAGTGCATGAGAGAGACTGTTTACAAAATATTTACATAATTGTAAGAAATGGTATCTAACTAAATATTTTTTTAATGTTATGAGAGCGTCAGAAAATTTCAGCGTTTGTTTTAACAGGAAAATAACACGACTCGAAGTGACTTCATACTGTAGCTAGCAATCTCATTCGAAACGCTGATCTACAGGTGTTCTCAGGAGCAAAAGCTCGCTCAGGCGTTTCGGGCGCAGACACACGGGGAGGGCGGACCGTGCGAGGCGCGCCTGCTCATTGAAATGTAATGTTTTTACCGGCACGTGGAGCATTTGCATGGGCGCCGCCGCTACCACCGCCGCCGGGAACCAACGGGCCTCGCCATCGGAAGGCTGGCGGATAGGCGGCCGCTGATCTTGGCAAGGACCGCCCTAGCCGACGCCGCCGCCGCCACCGCCGCCGCCACCGTCGCCGCCACCGCCGCCGCCGCCGCCACCGCCACCGCCACCGCCACCGCCGCTACCGCCGCCACCGCCGCCACCGCCGCCACCGCCGCCACCGCCGCCACCGCCGCCACCGCCGCCACCGCCGCCACCGCCGCCACCGCACCGCCACCGACGCCACCGACGCCACCGCCGCCACCGCCGCCGCACCGCCGCCACCGCCGCTACCGCCGCCACCGCTGCCATCACCGGCACCGGCACTACCGCCACCGCACCGCCACCGCACCGTCACCGCACCGCCACCGCCGCCACGACCGCCACGCCGCCACCGCCGCCACCGCCGCCACCGCCGCTGCTGCCGCCGCCACCGCCACCACCGATGCCACCACCGACGCCACCACCGACGCTACTGAACTGCCGCCATCGCAACTGCCGACGCCGTTGCCGCCACCACCACCACCGCCGCCGCAACCGCCGTCAGCGCCACCACCGTCACTGCCGCCGCCGCCGCCCCACTGACACCTCCGCCACCTCTACCGTCACTGCCGCCGCCACCACCGCCGCCACCACCGCCGCCACCACCACCACCGCCGCCACCACCACCGCCACCGCAACCACCGCCACCGCAACCGCCGCCACCGCCGCCAACCCTGGCACAGCCATCGCTACCACCGACGTCGCCACCAGCGCCGCGACCGTCACCTCCGCCGCCACCGCCACCACCACCGCCACCTCCGCTGCCACCTCCGCCGCCACCGCCACTGCCACTGCTATAGCCGCCACCGCTACCGTTGTCACCGCCATCGCCGTCACCGTCACCGCCACCGCCATCGCCGCCCTCGCCACCACCGCCACCGCCGGCGGCCGTTTCACGCGTGCCGCTCGCTGCGCTCCTCACCCGCTGAGAGCAATCTCCCGCCGCACAAGAGGCGGCCGCGGAGCATCATCAGTAGCAGCTGAGGCGGCGCGCCAGGAAGCAGCTCCTCTTTCACACGACGCTAATGAAAATGCTTCGCTGCTCGTGGAGAACGAACATAAACCTTGATACTATTATTACCTTGTACGTCGTATACGTACACATCACCTGTACGCGAATCCGTTCACACAAGGACTCCCTTGTGATAAATGTGTATCTTATATACCTCTGTTACCCTTCTGCTCCGAAGGTTTCAGATGAATTTTGACTCCTGTATTTGCCACTAGGAGCTGCTAACACAACGGCCTTAGTAATATTTACTCGTTAGGGTATGTGATTTCGAGACTGAACGAATGTCCTGTTTTGAGCAAAATCAGGAGATATATTTTACCTGGGCGTTTAATCATGGTTCTCTTACATGCTTATTTACATTTGAATAGTACAAGGCTGCTGTTCATATTTTGACTTATGAAAAATTGCGAATCTTTTATGGAACGGAACCTATGGTGTAAGACTTTGAACGGTCGGTCGGAAGTTGATTTAAATTAATGAGTTGATTGCTCTATTTACTGAAGAACGTATGTTTCTTTGCGTATTCTTCAAGTTCTTAATATTTTTTTTCTATTAGACATTTTCATTCTACGACAATGACTTCTACGGCAATGAAAGTTTTATAAAATTCATTTCCTTTCCCAACATGTGTGGATTTTTTAGTTATCAGTTGTCTGATACGTTTCTTTGGCACTCGACTTGTACATTTGACTGGAGATGAAATAGTCAAAGCGTCCTTTCACCACTCATATACATGGCATATGATCATATTATATATATATATATATATATATATATATATATATATATATATATATATATATGTGTACATGTATACACACACACACACACACACACAAGCGCGCGTTGAACATAAAAATCAGTTTGGGTGTACTTTCTCAACAACACTTTCGCGATGACCGTATCCTTTACATTCAATGTATGCTGAATATTCTGTGAACAATGTTTTCATTATTTCCTCTTTGTCGTGGATTATTACGTCCTTCAATGAAATATCCACCACCAAGGGATGCATCAGTTGTATCGAGAGGGGGGAGTATGTTTCAATGATTCACATCTGATATGACATTAATGTTGCTAGTGGCAAGAGACGGGGAGTTGAGGTTCAAACCCATTTACTTACCATTTTGTGAAGCATTGCTGTGGCATCAGAATGAAATTGAGCAGAGAAAAAAATCGAAGACAGCAGAAAATATCATATAGTCTCTCGAATTCCCGTCCACACCACAATCACTTGAGTCATCTATTTAGCCGGTTGTTGTGCCTTTTTAGCCGGTGTGCAGAAATTTTTCCATTTGTATCGTACGAAGGATATATCAAGAGACTCGCGTGTTCAAGAAATTCATCTCTGCCACTGATGCCAAATGTACTGCCAAATCTACTAAGTATTCAGGCAAATGTTTCACACATTTTAAAGACCTTTGACTCGGATATTTCATAGTGCGTAAACTGTCTTTATCTATGTCTAATCAATTATAGGCATTGCTTAAAACCGACAGTTCACGAACATGTATCTGATCTGATCCACTCGAGCCTATGTATCGTTAATTGATTATCTCCTGTTCTCTGGGCTCGTCAACTGGTAAGGTCATTATTCTCGTGAGTGTAGGGCACGTTTTCCTCGGGAAGGGGCGGTGATCTTCCCCCGCTGGATGGTAAGATGTGGTGCCGACCTACATGTCGGCTAGTTGGGTTTTCTTCAACAGGTATATCCCACCAGCGGAACACCGATCCAGCCGGAACAAGCTCTAAGCTCGCGACATAAAAGTGCATGTAAGAGTATAATTAAGAGGTGGAGATAGAACAAGAAAGAGGAAGGGAAGATCGCACGCGGTCCGTGGTCCGTTTGATAACGTACTGCTCCGGCAATCTCCTGGTGTTGTTCAGAGAAACCTTGGAAAATACCGATCAGAGCAGCCGGCCGCTAGAATTCTCCTCCAGGCAGCGAGTGAAATCCTGCAACCGTCGCGAAAGTGGGACTGGAACCCTAGGCTCTCCCGGTCAGAGCATAACAGTGACATCAGGTGATGCCGGGAGTAACCTATTGATCCTCCTCAGAACATATCACCTGCGGTACGTCAACTACAGTAGATCCTCGCTAATCTGAACCCGGTAAATCCGAAATTTCTGATAATTCGAATAAAATTCGTGATTGAGGAAAAACAAACAAAATATAATAAGCATTAGCATTAAATTATATTTAAATATAATGCTAATTTCTAGTGTAAAGGAAGAATTTTATAATTGCTGTAGAAATGAATAACTAACTATTGAAACAAGTTGTCGAAATGAAACGTTTATTGCACTGGTAACTACGGGGAACAACACAAGTTTTATGTAGCAGTAATTTTCACTTAGAGGAACTTGCAAAATCGGTAATCTTCGTTTGCCGTATGACCTGAATCTGCTTGATGATGCTATCGGATGATGCGATCGCTACGCTACGTCGCCATTTTCTTACATCGCACCCTACGTTGCATTGTGTCTAGTAATCCCATAGATGTATTTGTATATGTACGGTATATTTTTTCGGTTAATCCGAAAATTCCCGAATCGGAACAGTCCATACCCCCAATTAATTCGGAATACCGGGGTTCTACAGTAGTTCGAACGGCATTCCAGTCGCCTCCGCAGCCAAAATCTCCATAACCCGTGGCCAGTTAGCGAGCCGCGTACTGCGCCCGACCCGCTCCTTTGTGTGCGGGAGAAAAAGTCGGGCGACGGAGCATCTGGCGCGGCGGTGGCCGCAGGGGGCGGCGGAGGGCGAGTTTTTCGCGCCGCGGGTCAGGCGACCTTGGCGCCCGCGGCGGCCGCCGCCGCAATTACGCGCATCGCGGCAGCCGTCCGAGGCAGCGACGCGCGCGCCCACTAATTTAATTGCTGTGGCGGAGGCGATGGCGGAGAAGGTGACGATGATTGCCGCACGGCGGCGTGGTCGGCGGAGACGGATGGAAGTCGCCTCATTTATAATCCCCTCAGACACGGGCTGGACGTGTATTGTTTCCGATCGGACGAACTTTCCTCAATGTTACTCGGACAACGGCAGTTCGAAAGGTTACGTGTGGCTAAGGGAAAGTTGACATTGACATGATAATAGCTAGATGTATAAAATGTACGTGTGTACACCAATAATTCGTTATCTCGATAGTTTGAAACTTTAATCCAACGCTCGGCATATTAGTTTAAAACGATTAATGCTTATCTAAATATGTTATCGATAAATTTTTAATACTTTTTAGGTAGACAAAGATTAATGACAGTGAAGAAACGTAAAAGGAAAGGGGCGGGGCGACCCGAACTGTTGTGATTAAAGAAATTGATTTTTTAGATTAAAATCAGTCCAATCGTGACGTGCTGATTTAATGATGGCTATGCTATACATTGTTATATTTCAATAGTAATTTAATTTGAAATAATTGTACAAGATCACGGGCATTCAGTTAATAATTTCTTTAAAGTAGGAAAAAAACATAATTTTCACAAACATAAACATGAACGATTTTCAACCGTTTTTTCTTCTGCTTCAGACTTACGTTTTTGCAAGCTCGCTGTATTTAAAATGGCTTTTCCAACTTTGTTCTTCTCACATTTCTTCTTTTTTAGGGCAATACTATATTTTATGCTTTTGACAATATACGAATTTGCACTCATTATTCCTATGCTTCTAATTTTAAACGATTATTTTTGTCCATAGTCGATTATTATTCAACCTATCAACATGTGGGTATATTTCTAATTACTACTTATCATTAAATACGATGAAAGTCAATATTGATTCTGAGTGCCTCAATTACGAATGTCACTGGTCCACTAAGTGTATTGCATGTTACATCCTCGGAGGTTTCTGTGTTCCTTTCACATTGGAAAGTGATATTTTGGCGTCGACCTATACATCAGGTGCGGGATTTTTCTCCTCCACGTATCTCCACCAGCGGGAAGACGCTCCAGCCGGGACAAGCTGAAAGCTACCGACATGTGTGTGTGTGTGTGTGTGTGTGTGTGTGTGTGTGTGTGTGTGTGTGTGTGTTGTATGTGCCTGTGTAAGGGGAGAAGAAGGGACAAGCGTGGGCTTGAAATTATCGCGGGCCATTTGTTAGGGCAATACTGCGGCATTTTCCTGATATGGATCGGCGATACCGGGGAAAATTATAGAAGAGAACATCTGTGAAAATCGACCCAGCAATCTAAGAAGTGGCGCAAATCCGTCACTGCCGGAACTTCTAGCCTAGAACCTCCCTGTCAACGAAGCTGCAGAGACAATGACGTTGCCGCTAAGCTACCGCACCTAGTTCGTGTGTGTGTGTGTGTGTAGCGCGTGCGGTGGAGATGGCGAGGGGGCGGAGGCTGCGGCGGGATCACGAAGCGTGACGACACGCACCTGCTGCTACCGGCGGCCGCCGCCTGCACCTCCGCAGCTGCGTGGCCGCGGGCGCGTGCGGGAGGGGGCGGGGCGACCTTCGACCCCGCGCGCAAATCGCCCGCCGCCACGCGCGCTCCGCTCCGCTCCGGCTCACCGCCTCGCGGGAATGGTGTGTGGAACAGCCTTCGCACGTGATCCTCAAAGCACCGCTGCCCATACACAGATTATTATACGTCTGGGAAAGTTGGCATAAGAGGAACAACTTAATTTTCGCCCTGGGCTGACACCAGACGGGTTGGCTAGGACATTAGAGAAGCACAATGTGGTACAGATATGTTGGTGTTGGATTTTTTTATATAAATACAACTAAGTTCGAAATACAAAAGTCATTAGTTTCGTAAGTATGGAAATACTATAAAAACTTATAAGTCTAAAGAAACATTCATTTTTTTATTTCCAAAATTGATTCATTGATTTTTTCGTGTTTCCGGACGCGTCAACCGCTTTGGTTATTAGTCCCGTAAGTGTAGTGCATGTTTTTATATCCGGAGATGGCTGTGATCTTCCCCCGCTGGATGGGGAGATCCGGCGCCGACCTACCGTCGGCTAGTGGGGTTTCCCCCTAACCAGGACTCTCCCAAAAGCGGGGCACCGCCCCAGCCGGGACATGCTCTAAGTTCCCCAGCGGTCTCCTGGGATATGTGGTAGTGTAGTGCATGTTAGTGTAAATGTGTGTGTAAGGGGTGAGGATAGGACAAGGAAGAGGAATGAAAGATCGCGCGCGGTCCGTGGCCCGTTTGGTACGGTACTGCTCCGGCATTCGCCTGGTGTTGAACGGAGAAACAACGGCAAACTACCGATCAGAGCAGTCAGCCTCTAGAATTCTCCTCCAGACAGCGACTGAATTCGACCTAGCTGATTTCCATAAAATGTACGCATTTTAATGTCTAGTATCTTTTACAGAATCATGACAGTTGAGGAAAGGACAGTTGAAGGCTTTGGTATTACAACCTCTCCTGAGTAGAAATAGGTTTGATGAAGTTAATGGGGAATAAAGTGAATATCTATAACATCAATCAAAACCTTTTTGGTGCGAATGTTTGTATGACCTCACGTTCCGACATGATATGAAAACTAATGGTTATGCTCGCAAACGCGTAAGGCGACTGCGAAATCTTATTATAACTAAACGAATATCAAAGATAAAACTAAGGTTCAGATATTGCTGGGAATGCATTCATGACCCTAAAGCCAATGCAGTGCCCAAGTCAAGTGCGCCTCCATCTTTTCTCCCTTAGTAGGCTAACTTTCGCCCCCGAATATTTTCGTGCACCGAGATCAATTCAGATACTCATTGAACGGTTAGTTAATATTGCAAATCGTTGGTTTGTATTATCTAAAGCTGAAACGCGCAGAAAAAACTGCATTTGGGCAAAAATTTTCATTGACAGTCCTTTCCAAAATCATTCCCCCACGCCCTCACTACAATCATCGGCTGACACCGGGCAACTTTCCCTTCGTAGTTCTACACGTGTCGCCATGCATCCAGTGTCGATGATAGATGATGCTCTTCGTGCACGAACACCAACACAGAAATAGAAGTGTGCGACATCAGTTAACTGTTATAGAGTCGCAATTGTCTTGCACCAGCCCACCAATTCACCAACTCGTTGAAGGGGAGGGTCCAGAGTGAAGGCGAGTTTACAGGGGTCGCTTCCCCTGTACCTTCCGAAATTAGCAACGCCCTCGTGGCTTTTCACTATGCGGTTTAGCTTTAATTTTACTTGAACGTGAAATCGAATGATACCAATAACATTTTCCATTACTGTTCGTTTAGTAAAAATACTTATCAAATACCGTGCTGTATGGCCCCAAAGTACATTCCAAATAGATGCTACCATTCATCATTGAATATATTATACTACACTCCATACTCTTTGAATACAGGGGACTGAGTCCATTTCCCCCCTCTTAAATTGTTATGTAATTTTTACTCTTTAATAAATATGAATTGATATACGTTCAAGTTGTCTGAACTTATCTGATGTGTTGTCGCTCTAGTATTTACGGTACACGATTACATGAAAAAACTAATTAAAGGGAATTTTAGGCACAGTAAGAGGCCCAACTTGCCGTAAATTAGACGAACATTAATAACCAGAATATAAACGTGAAACAAATGAATTAAATTTGCTCTGAAATTTTAATTCTTTAAATAACAAGTCATTCCATTTGCTATGTGTCTGAAGTAAGATGTATGAATATTAAGTCTATTTGGAAAACTATATTTTAGTATGTGGATATGTTTATGTTGGTTTCTGAATAAGACTTCTGACATCCTCTTCTCATTAATTTTGAGAGAACATTCGTGTTCAACAGATAATACAATGAAACGCATATGTTCATGTAAATAATTATACATTTTAAATAATTCGCAGGAATATTATTAAATGTATTATTATTCTTAAGAATACTAATAATGTTTCATTATTAGACATTACAAGATATTGAAAAAGTATAAGTTTGTTTTTAGCGGTCTTATTTTTCACTACAACATTGTGTTATGTGATAATTTACACTTCTGCTTCTATTTGAGATTTCGCTACATTTGTAACTACAAATATTTTGCGATTGTCGTTTAAATAACCATCTCGCTTGTGTTGAGATACCATTCCATTCAAATCCATGTGCTTACTTTTCTTAGAATATCTCCCAACCACTATCCAGCAGGATCTATGAATTTAATACAATCGACCTTACATCTTGGTTCGTGAATATTTCTTATAGTTCATAAAATCAAATAGTATTTTAAATAGCTGGCGTATTCAAAGAATAATACAATTAAGTTTCTCTTTGTTTCTTTGTCTTATTTTAATCCATTATCTTTAACGGAGAGAGAGGTTGACTTTTCATTTCTTTTATGTTCTATTAATTTAATTTTTTAACACTATCATATTAGCACATTTTAACGGTGAACACGGGTTATATTTTGCTTCGTTCAGCTGAGTTGTTCGCTGACCGCTTTCTTGTGTAGAAAATCACTCAGGGAACTGGTTTGCTATCCGTCGAAGAACGTTCAGCGAGGCACTTCGGTTGACGGATAACTTCAGTGCTCTTGACACTTGCTCAGGGAAGAGCAATCACTTTCTCGCGCGATCGGAGAACGGTGAGCGAGAAGCGTGCATGAAGCCATTTGGACTGCGATGTCTCGTGTCGTGCTGCTGTTTGCATGCACCGCGCCACCTATCTCGCCATCAGTGCAACGTCGCCGCGCCTTCGCCTCGAGTCCATGGGCTGCGAGGGAGTGATGGACGTCGTAAACATCTTTGTCAGGCGTCCTGTCGTGCCGCTGAGAGAGGTCTAGAAAACATAAACTAGCTTCTGGCAGACAGTTCCGAGGTGTGCATTCCTGTCGGTTCAATTGCTAATACTTTACTCTTGAATCAAGTGATGAAGACTATGCTTTGAGGGTATGGAAACAAAGCCATTTATTTTGTTATTGTTATCCATTGTATTCACAATCCGTTATTACATTTAAACATTCAGTGATTTTTTTATCAATACAAAATGACTTAACAGAGAACCTCTCCCTTTATCAATTTCTCATAAATATTTTCCTTCGCTTTGTATCTGTTACACGTCACCGTAAACATAATGGGTAGAATATCTTTATGCTTAATCACGTTTCAATTTGAGAGTGGTTTTGATAGTAACCAGTAGAGACTTTTCATTATCATGTTCAATTCCTTCTTTTTTATTTGTCCGGATCTTTCCTCTTTTATTGCTATGTAAATATCGCATGTTTTGATTTCGAAATGTTTGGTTTTATTTGCAACTTTCTGAACATGTGGCCACTTTCGTTAGATGTGTTTTTAAAGTCAAAGCGGCTGTACAGTGACTCTCTTTGACAACATAAACATTATTCATAAGCTTATGTACTGTTGTCTAATGCCAGAGCGACTCTGGTTGGGAGGTCTCCCAGTCAGAGCGCCTCTGATTGGGAGGTCTTAAGGTTCGAGTCCATACTGTGGCAGGATTTTTGACGCTAGTTTGTCAGCTAGGTCGAATTCATCCGCTGACTTCAGGAGAATTCTAGCGGTCGGCTGCTCTGATCGGTAGTTTTCCCTGGTTTCTCCGATCAACACCACGCGAATACCAAAGAAGCACCTTAACAAACAGGCCAAGAACCGCGCGCGACCTTTCCTTCCTCTGCCTTGTCTTATTCTTGCCCCTTACTTACATTTACGTGCCCTACACTACTACACATTTCAGGAGACCAGCCTGGAGCTTAGAGCGTGTCCCGCCTGTCACGATGTTCGGCTGGTGGGAGATACTGGTCGGGAATATCCCGCTAGCCGACGTGTATGTCGGCGCTGGATCACACCATCTAGCGGAGGAAGATCACTACCATCTCCCACGACAAAATCGTGCACCATACTTACGGAACTAATGACCGTAGCAGTTGTCACAATTAATCAATGTAATGAAGCCTGGGCTTTGGAAATTTGTCCAATGCCAATCGTGGACGTGTGAAGTATTGTTGGACATTTTCAAGTTTGGTAACACACAGGCGGCCAACGCTACAAACTATTTCTTGACTTCCAACTTCGCCATCACGGATAGTCACAGTAACCGTTTCTAGTATCTTTCCATTACTTGTGTTGTTCTCAGACTGTGCGAAAGTGAGATATGATTGAAGGAGAATTAGAATTTAATTTTGCCTGGTTCTCAGCCGTGTTTCTTTTTCTGCCACTAGCGTGACATGGCTCACTGAGGATTTTCGCCTGAGTTAACACTCGCGAACCTGGAGTTTTGAGACCAATGCACTTACTCCTTAACTAGGGACGGCTAATCTTAGCTCCTATAAATTATCATTGAGCTTCAAGCTAAATCTTGATAATAGTAATACTGGAAAATGTTTTGCACTTCTGAAAACAAGTAAAGATTTGAAATAATTTTATGTTTTATGTAATGTTTGCTTATTCAACATTCTCAGCGGTCGTAGGTCCTCCAGTGTAATCAAACTACATCGATCTTAAAAATAACATCATTTAATTTATAGCTCGAATCATGCTTCAAAGACAGAACGTGCATTTATTATAAAATTAATCCTTTAAAAGACGTCAATGCAATGCACGTTTGCACTTAATTGATCGTTCATTCATTTTTTACTGTGATAGGTCGGAGCATCTTCCGAAAGAATTAAAAGCTTTCCAGAAAATTCGAGACCCGTTAGCGTCATTTGGCCGTAAATGAGCGACGTCGACGATGTAGGAAGCGAGCTGATTATTCTCGAAGTCCCTAACTACTCATTATCAGATTAAAGAAGGCTCATGTGTTTATTCCTGTAAGACTCTTCTAACGTAAATATGATTGCAGAGCGTCCATTAAGTTGTTTGGTTAACCGGCTACTTCTCTCGTATTCAATACACGCAGGTTATTATGGATTCGGTAAAGAGGCCACCGTTCCTGCGTCGACGTGATGACGGTTGGGGGTCCACTTTGTGGCTTCGACTTGAAGCGATGTCTTTTAACGGTTTATACTAATAGAGTAATCATTATGTTCCTAATTTCAATATACGGTAATAAATGAAATATTTGTATTTTCTGAAAACTTACATACACACACAATCGTGTACAGCATAAAACAAGAGGGAGAGCAACTTCATTTCTAGCTCCGGGTCCCTATTTCCATTGAACTATTTTATTTGTGCATGATGTATTTTTGTAGTAAATAAATAAAACATTTACAAAGAAATTAAAATTATAAACGTAAAGCTACAATGAAGGAATACAATTTATTTTACGTTGAACTGTTTTCAGGGTTGCCAAATGGTAGGAAGGCTTCTTTTCCAAATGTCGTATATCAATTCCCCAACGTATCAGCTTAAAAAATGGAAATATCAGGAATTGATAATATTTACGGAAACGATATGTTTTATTATGTAGAGCTACCGGGCCCTTTTCTAAATTTCCAAAGGGACCACGGACCATTGGCGCACGCCTATGTTTACACAGATCTTCATTCCTCTGACAGTGTTTTAAATTTTTCGGACAGTTCTGTTGCTGCTGTACGTAGATCAAAACAACATTTAAACAAGTTGGTGTTTCATTCAATTTCCAGACTTACTTTCGAAATGTTTTCAGCCGATGCAGTTCTTGGTGTTAATACAGGAATGTTTTTAATTTTCCAAGTAATGGTGTAATATTTTCTTGGCATCTATACAATGAAGTCATGGGTTGAAAATCATTATAAAAACAAGATGATACAATAAATAAAAATGTAACCAATACTATGCTAAATTTGTAGAGTACTTACAAATGCATATGATACACTATATCACACTTCACTTATCATACCAATGAGGAAACGAGTTGTTTTACTGTGCCTTACTTTGAGGACAGTGGTCGGAAATACGAGTTAAGTCAAACCACAATGGTTGCGTACAACAAAATCGTCAATGGAAAATTATCCTTTTTTGGAATTCAACTATCGTATTAAGCATGAAATAAATCACGAAAAACAGCCTCTTTAGTTTCAATTGTATTACTATTTTTTTTAATAGTTATATCACATTTATCTGTTCACAATAAATAGTTACACTAGATTTGATTTATCAGTCACTAGTAGTCTTGACTCTGTGGAATTCTAAGAATCCTGGAGATGTTCAGTGCAGGGAAAGTGCGTGCATTTCCTGTATATACAGAGCTGAAAATGCAATTTTAATCATGCGATTTCAAATGCATTAAGTTCACCAATTTTAAATAGAAGGTTTTGAGAACTACCATTGCAATTTGCTATTTAAAAATGGATGCAGTGAGAAATATCAAAACATTGAGTTAATGATTTCGGATTGTACTTATAAGAGATTCGTGAGAACGTATCTTATATTAAACATATGTTCGAACGAACATATTTTTCAATACAAAATACGAGCTCAAGTTTTCAGAAGTCAAATTCAGTTTTTCAAATATCAATCCCATTTTCCAGAAGAAAACTTGACTGGATTTGTTAGATGTCAGCCAGAATCTCACCACCGAAGACAAATTTTCGTTTGCTATGTTTTCATTTTCACGAGACTAAAATTGTCTTATTTGTTCCGCACAACGAGTCCAAAATCATACTGTATGACTACAAAATAGTACACTGTATTGCTTAAATGATTAGAAGACAACACAAATGAAAGGAAATATCTGAAGAAACACTATGTAGTTACCCCCAAACACCCTCGTACGTACTGATTTCCCGAATAAGGTGGCTTCGCGGACTGATTGCGAGCGAGTCGTTCGCCGGCTGGAACGAATCGCGGCGAGGCAGGAGCGCAGAGACGGCGCGTGGACAGGCTGTCCGGCCGCGGCCTCGTCCATCACCTGTCCCCTGGGCAGGGCGGGCAGGCTGCGGGCGGCGCTCGTTAGTTCGCTACCTCATTAGCTGTCGTCGCTCCCCGCCTACCTCCGCCGATTTGTTCCTTGCCCTCCCCTCGCCCCGCCCCGCCCCGCCTCGCCACGTCCCGCACCCGCTGCGGCCGTGTAGCGCTCCTCCAATTTGTACGCGCCGCGCTGCCGCGAACACGTGCTCCTTGTTTTCTTTCGCTTCTATTACTTATACGAAGGATATTTCCTTAACTACCCACCGCTAATTCTGCAACTTATAATACTTATCTTTTTGAATTTATGTTGCCCATATGTAACATTCTAATGTGCTCTTGTTCGGTCTCAAGGAACTACTTCGAAGCGTGCTGAACTTTCTTCGTGGATTAGTGTATTTCTGTTAATACGTCTTGTGCAACATACCAACGTTGAGAATTTAGACCGTTATGAAACATTTTTTGCCTTGCCTTTATTAATATTACCTACTTATTAAAATAAAAATAGCATCAAATGTGAACTGCTAGCAAAAATCAAATAAAGATCCAGAGACTGTGTTCTGTAGTAAAATCATAAACCGAGCTGTACAATTCTTTCTAAGCACGAGACTGATCTTGAAAAGAGTCATGTTGAAGTTTGACGATAGGTCGATCACTGTTTTCAATAATTAAGTTGATGGATGCATCTTATTTATCCTTCTATTTGAGGAGTGTTGTGACCAGGAGGATGTAACTTCACTTTCGAATGTTATGTTGTGCGAACTATTATCTAATTTTTTAAACTCTGAGACGCGTTTAATGTCATATGTATTACGACTACTATTAATAACTTTGTTTTTTACGATATAGATACTATTAATATCTTTGTTTTTAACAATTGCTTGTAGGTTTTTGTGACTTGAAAATTACAGTTTATCGTTTATATGTTTTGAGTTGTTATATTGAGTCGAAAAGAAATTTCTTCAATATAGTAATGTGCACCAGGAAAGTCTCTGCGCCGAGCCGAATCAGGGGCTCCTATTACAATCTGCATTTATGTTGGTAGCAACCAGATCACTGGGAAACAAATGAAGGGGAAAACATTTCGAGCATCTGTTATGAACGGTCAGTACGGTATTCACTTTTTCATTTTGTACAAGCTGCTCGTGCTACCAACCTTTATACTTCTCTTGCTAGCACTCTCACCAGCCACTGGTGCCACTGCGGGAAGACATCTGGAGCACTGCATCTAGTAAACAGGAAATGTAAAATTTTGTAAAGGCCGAACAACAGGTTTCACAGGTCCTTTCCTGTGGTGGATTATTGCTATTCGATAATTCAAATTATCTATCGTTTATCATTCGCCTGTCATTATCACCCTGTAATCCTTCACATAGAAAAACGGTAAATCACCTGCACAAAGACCCCATCCGTCTCTTATATACAGACATGAGTACGACACACATCACGTCACATTATTCAAAGAGGGGAAATTCGGACCAAGACAATTCTTGGAGAAAATTTAAGATTCGTGTTCTTCGTGTGATTTCGTGAAATAAATACAGGAATTTCAACCATTTCTTATTAAAACAGGTTTACTTTTACTTACTACTGTTTTCGTTTATATTATGTAAAGTTTGACCTGAATGCAAATAAGATGGAACAGGAGTTGTTTACCTCCGGGTAAGGGTACAAACATGTTCCTTAGACCCTCCACGAGCCGCCCCGAGCAAGTAAAAACTCTCTACTTATCGCTCTTTGTTGAGACAATTCTCAACCCCCGCGCCGCGTCAGGCCGGGCCCATCCAAACTCGGTCAGACCTTTCCAGGTCGCCCCACGCACCCCTTCGTGCGCGCGCAGACGACACTTTTTGCTCCCCCACCCCCACCCCCACCCCAACAATCACTCGGCCTCGCGACCGACCGCAGGTGCCCGCCGAAAAAAATGCATCATCGCCGTTTCTACGCCGCCACCCCTCCAGACGCTTAATTCAAGTCGCGGCGGCACTCAAACACGCACCCCTCTTCCAATCCCCGCGCCCCGGGCCTTCGCACCCCCGCCGCGCGCCGGCGAGGGGGCTGCGTTTGATGAGCGGCCCGATTCTATTTTTTGACGGCCGCCCCCTCCCCCGCGTTTTTGTCCAAGACGGGGAGGAGGCGGAGGGCGCCCGAGTTCACTAAATCAAGCAGGCCCCGTGTCACGACACGACATAAAACTTAGGCGAACCTTTTCTTTTTCAATTTCGTTTTTATTACGGGTCGCGCGGCGCTTGTGTGTGTGTATATTCACTAGTACTGGCCTCGCGTTCCGTGCGCGGAGCAGGTGTTGGCTGCACTGCGCCGCCGCTTTGCTGTCCGCTGTCGCCGGTTAGAAATGATGGATTCCGGTTCCCGCTCCAGAAAAACGCGACGCCCACAAATTGCAGGGTGGAGGTGTTCCGATATCGCGGAGATGAAAGCCTCCAACGTGGTATTATCGTTTCGATTTATATTTCTAACGAATGAGATGACAGACTCGCGCGTGCACGTACGTCGATGCTCCAACCCGTTCCTTGTTGCGGTGCTGTCGATAGCCACGTG
Organism: Teleogryllus occipitalis; assembly: GCA_011170035.1. Classification (NCBI taxonomy): domain Eukaryota; kingdom Metazoa; phylum Arthropoda; class Insecta; order Orthoptera; family Gryllidae; genus Teleogryllus; species Teleogryllus occipitalis. The sequence goes on from BLKR01000360.1 coordinate 492,560, forward strand.
TTATGTTGTTTGTTATTTCTCAGAACAAGCTTTTGGTTCGGAATACAGTATAACTAGAGACCGTATTTTTATGTAAATACATATTTTTGCCTTTCTACTTACTGGTCTCAAAATTGAAATCAAAATTGAAATTGAAACCTCATCCTAACACAATATCCATTTTTTCGTTACATAGTTTTACATATTTGACACTACATTACATATTTTACATTTTTTGCTATTTTTCACAAAATATTTTTTAATCTATCAATTTGCTTAATTTTATTTCATGTTTTTATGAAAAAGGTTTTTTTTCAAAATTAGAATTTTTTCCTACATAAATACTAAGTGCTGTCGACTGGAGGTGCGCTACGTTAAGACGCGGTCTGATGTTGTGGTCCGGCGCGCCTGCTTCAGTTACCTCAATGATGGGAAGTGCGCGACTGAGATCATTTTCACCTTTAGGTGTGAAAAGTATCATGGACGTCACGTTTCGTGTTCCTTTACGAAAAACTTTGGCGATCGCCGACGTGTAACAATTCGATGAGAATGTTTCACGCTGCAGTGATTGTTCGCTAGTTCTAGGTATTGCCAGTTTGTACGAGGGCTTCTATTGCGTCTAGTTTGACTGTTAAACTATAGTCCTGGATAGCGATAGATATTATACGCTTTTATTACTGACGAGAATGTTGTTAAGTTCAAAACGTGCATCAACTGGTGCTCTCCAAATTATTTTTAAAACGTTTGAATTATTGTTAGAATTTGGTTCGTAAATTTTTGATGAATGTATTTTTGAATTAGGTTAATGTGTTTTATAATTTGTGCATTTTAATATTACATATTATATCTGATTTCACGTATTTATTACATATTCTTACTGTTTTCATTACATATTTATGTACATATTTTGACGTTTCATACTACATATTTTTTCCGTCTCTAAGTATGATTATCATGTAAACTGGACTGGATCATTGAAAAATGTTCAATTTTGAGGAATCGTTGGGTTGTTTAAAGAAAAATCGAATATCATTCCCATAAAATAACCAGCAATATTTTTTTAACATGATTTTTCTTTGAAATAATTATTTACGCTTGTATCATGAAGACTGGGACAATTGTTTTTATTTTTCCTCAAGTGTGGGTACTTTAGACCCCATGTATTTAGATACTGATTTTCTGATTGCGCTGAAATTCCCAAAGTTTTCGAAACGTATTACAATCAAGAGTAACGAAGTATATATAAGTATAATTTGTTGAAAAATTTCACTAACTGTGAAAACTCATTTCTTTTCATCCAAAATTTCACTTCATACCAGAAAATTATTTATTTTTCCTATTGGAAAATCTGTGTCACCTAGTGCTTATTCTGAAACGCATTTTGCTCCCACAAAAATTGGAAAATCAATGAATTAAGTGGGAAGATCCATGACGGTAAAGTACATTTGAGAAAAAACAAAACTATTTACGTGATCGCGTAATATTATAATTTCCAGTTTCAATATTACCAACATGTTCTCTAAAGATCATTATAAGTGGCATAATCGATAGTATATGGTCACAATGGTCTAACGGCGAAAAAATCCTTTCATGTATCATAATCTAATTAACAAATTCTTTATTGTTAGTATTAGCATTACTTTATTTCATTAACGTAAACTAATAAAATTATTATAACACTAATGTACTAAAGACGTAAATATTTAATAAAATCGTCAAACGATAACGACACGAAATCTCGCGCCTTCTTCTAGGAGGTCGGCTGATATAATCCCACATTTCATGGGAGAACTGGGTTCCTGTGGATTGTCGGAAGTCATGCGGACGGGCGCTCTGTATTTCAAATACATCTCGCGATCCGGAGAGAGAATTTCCAAGCGGTAAATGCAATTCTGGTTGACGGTGCATCCACCAACGTATTGCACGCCAAAATACACCACTCGCCCGTGATTCCTCCTCCAAAACCAAAACACCTGATCTTTCTTTTCAATTTGAAAAGTGTAAGAGAAAGGCGATTTAACTTCGTGCTTCTTTACCACCCTGCTCATGCCGTTTTTAATAACATTGTCGGGATGTTTCCTGTGAAAATGGATCATTATCTTGTTGAAGGCTACGTCGTTCCGGCATATCCAACAGAACATCAGCCTGAAGGGACAAGTGGCTTTGTGGAGTTGGACTCTGTCGGCGGGGATGAGGGCCGTGCAACCGCGAATCCGGTTTTCGCAGTTCTTGAGGAAAAGATTGGAGATGATTTTCTCTGCGAGGAGATTTCTCAAGCCGGAGAAGAACTCGTTGCAGAAGGGACACGCTGGCAAAGACTGTTGGCAGTCGAAGCAGACGTTATGCCCGTTTTCGCACTGGAGTATGGGACTTCGCATAGATTTCAGGCACATGGGGCAAGCGATGACGGTTATCAGTCGGTCGTTGATGCACGCCGTATCCATGACGAGATCTGCAACGAAGGAAACAGGAGGGCACCATTCAGACTAGAGTTCCAAATAATTGGATTGATTAACAATGAGGAAATCGTAATAAGGCTGATGAGAACTTTGAAAGTGATGCGTTTTTTAGTTCTGCATCGAAAATGATTACTTCTGATACTCCTGCAAACTTACACTTCTTTAGTTTTTACTTCATTTTTGTATATTATGTCATTACTATGTTATGACTCAATTACATCAATATTGAGATTGAACAGTCATTACTGTTTATATTATAAATGGCACATTTCATGCTTCTTGATGAAACAATATATTGACGATGAGAATTATGACAGAATAAGAAATACAAAATGACCAGATAATTTATTAAAAGAGAAGTAATTTAATTAAACTTCCGATAGGACAGTAGACGAGGTATAAAATTTCCTACTCTGAATTTTTATACACATATTCCGACATAATATTATATATATATATATATATATATATATATATATATATATATATATATATATATATATATATATAATGGTCATGACCAAACAATAACTTGTAATAATCAATGATAGTCTGATAAGTTTTAGCATAATAAATTATAATTCATAGTAATTCATAGTTTGAAAGAAAGCTGATTCTCATTTGCCATTACGTGCAATCCTAGAGTAGACATTCTAGAATTATTTTCAGATTTCTCGCCCCTCCGTATGGATGGCAGATTGAGTAATTGGTTGCGGACTAAGTAGCAACAATTATTTCATAAGAACCCGTCGACCGAGCTAACGGAATTTACATTTATTTGTAATATATCCGAAGACAGTAATATATATAATCAGGAATTCAAGTATAACCTTTTCCTGGCGCCCAAATTCTTTCTAAATTCGGAAATTGGTTACGATTGACATTTTTTCCCTCAAGTCTTATTCTTTTCGAGGATGATGTTCTTGAGTTATAATTAAACGCTTTTACTTACGCTTGTTTTTTAAGTATTCCATAAGCGAATAATTCTGGGATAAAACTAAAAATCATCCTTTTAAAAAAGGATTTACGAAAGAAAGGTAAATATTACGTCGAAAGTTGAAATGCCAATCAGTTTGACCTCAAAATAGTTTTGTAATACGCGTTTTGTTACACAGCCGCGTCCGTAGATTGCAGTGCTATCGAGTGCGAGATTGCGAGCGCGTGATTGAACTGTTGCGACTCGCGCACGGAGCGATGCCAGGGTGAAGGCTCGCGCGGGCGATGCGATCGCGCCGAGGCGCTGCTGGCGCGGCGAGAGGCCGCTTGTTTAACGAAGGGCGTTCCGAGCTCCGCCCTGCAACCAGAGCACAGTGCGACCGGCCGCCCGCCACGCGCACACATTCTAACAAACATTCCTGGATTGGTTCGTTGGTTTAGTGATTCCGGCCGCGTCAACAGCTTAGATTAGTCCCGTAAGTGTGGTGCATGTTTTTTCCTCGGGAGATGGCGGTGATCTTCCCCCGCTGGATGGCGAGATCCGGCACCGACCTACCGTCGGCTAGTGGGGTTTCCCCCTAAACAGGACTCTCCCACCAACAGGGCACCGCCCAAGCAGGGACAAGCTCTAAGCTCCCGAACGGTCTCCCGGAATATATCATAGTGTAGTGCATGTTAGTATAAGTGTGTGTAAAGGGAGAGGATAGAACAAGGAAGAGGAAGGAATGATCGCGCGCGGTCCGTGGCCTGTTTGTGAGAGTACTACTCATTCGCCTGGCGTTGATCGGAGAAATCTCGGAAATCTACCGATCAGAGCTGCCGGCCGAGCAGAGCTACAATTATCCTCCAGACAGCGACTGAATTCGACCTAATCGAAAATCCTGCCGCCGTCAGGACTCGAACCAAGGATCTCCCGGTCAGAGGCGCTGCAGTGATGCACTGAGCTACCACTCTCGGTCAAACATTCCTGGAGATACGCAGCAAGTCAACAGTTCGACCAATGACAGACCCTGCTTGCGAAATACTGTCGTCGCGTTTGGCACGAGAATTTGAACGAACCGGTTAATTTGATTGCGGTTTATCATATTATATCTAATACGGATATGCGGAACTCATAATAACTACAGGAGATTGAATTATTAATAAATATTGTGATGGTATTGGGATATCTAGGTAGTTTTTTAGTATGACCGTTTTAACTGGTGAGGTATTCAGCCTTGTTTAGGCAAATACCGCTTCGTCGCCTTAGGAACGAGAACGCGAATTCTCCAGAGAAAGAAAACTAGGAACTACGCGGTCGTTAAGCTGCTTAATCGTTTTGATTGTGTCTGTTAGTCTGCTTGTGTCTGTTAATCAATCTTCATCTCAACCTTCTTCGCTGAGAGAACAACAACTTATTTCGCCTCTTAGAAATGTGAAATTCAGAATTGATAAACAACATTGAAAATCGTATGAACTTGATAAGTTTTGGACAAATAAGGTTATAAAATTAACATCAAAGTATTAAACTTGCTTAAACATGATTAATTGAACTTAAATAAATGCCATTTCTTGGACACGTTCGATCATTTCGTTCTTTTTTTTCCAAATCATTGTTTTAAAAGTGAAAATAACTTCAACTTCGAACTTTGCTGCCAACAACAAATGCTTCACAGTAGCTAAATCCTTCAATATTGTCATAGAAAATCCAAAAATATTTCATTTTGTAGATTATGTCTTAAGAAACCTCGTATCTCAGTTAAGATCTCGTGTCTTAACAGGGTCATGAAAACTACAATGAAAGGCCGAGGACGCATTGTTTCCGAGATTCGAACGTTGTTAATGGCAATGATTGTTACCGGTTGCAACTACGCCGGCCAGTTCCGTACATTTTTAGCTGCAAACTTTTATGTTTGTCGTCTTCAATCTATTTGATGCTGGCCTGGATGGCCGAGGTGGCTAAGAGCGTGTACCGACTCAGCATCTCGGTCCGAAACGTCGCGGGTTCGAGTCCCGCGTTGGCCATGGTTGTTTGTCTCTTGTCTCTCCTGTGTGTTGTCGTGGAGGGCCTCGCCTTCTGCTGATCCCAGAGCAGAGGAGCCCGCAAGTGTGTTAGTTTCAAGTAGATGGTCGAATATGCGTCCCATCGGAACGTAAAGGGTAACCTGCTGCCGGCTGGATAAAAGTCATACGAAAGAAAATCTGAAGGAGATAATTCCCTATTCACGAGTAGCACACGTTCGGAGATAGTTTCTTTAAAATGGTACAAAGTCGTTATTTCTACATCTAGTGCATTGAGAGAGGGAATTTTTGTAGAATTTTATTAACATATTCGCCCAGAGCTAAGAGCATTCCCTCACTCGTTCAGCCACGCCCACTCGATTCCTGTTGCGACACGTTGCGCAAACACGAAGTACGTAATGAACATCGGGTATTGATGGAAAATTTTACCAAAACATCGATGTTTCGATACATCGCTAAAGGGTTGTCGATGTCGATGAAAACATCGACGAGAAAACATGTGATGTTTAAAACATCGATGTTTTAATTATAAACTAATAAACATGCTATTTTCCTATCCATTTTCAATTAAAGTCCTTAAAAGGGATATATTTTATTGTTTGGTTAACAGCATGTTAGTAGTATGTAAAAATTATTATCGAATGTAAAGAATAAAATTAACAATAAAGAACATCGTATTTTGCTATCGATTTCGTGTTTCAATGTCGATTCAGGTAATGACACGCCTGACGAAAATATACATTCATAACACGAGCAGCTCCCAAACTTCCTCAGATTGCACTGGCGAAATGTGCAGCGTGATAAAGAGGATAACGCAACTCAACGATATTGCTGTTGATTGCTGCTACTCTTCAACGTGTTTAAACGCCTTAAAAAATTTAAAAAACATCGATGTTTTGGCAACAAAATGTCGATGTGAAGAAAACATTGAAAGCGAAATATCGATGTTAACTGCATATTCGACCATCTACTTGAAAGCAAGACACTTGCGGGCTCCTCTGATCTGGGATCAGCAGAAGGCGAGGCCCTCCACGACAACACACAGGAGAGACAAGGGACAAACAACCATGCCCAACGCGGGACTCGAACCCGCGATCTTTCAGACCGAGATGCTGAGTCGGTACACGCTCTTAGCCACCTCGGCCATCCAGGCCAGCATCAAATAGATTGAAGACGACAAACATTAAAGTTTGCAGCTTTCTGGTGGAGAACATCGATGTTTTAAAAACATCGATTTTTTTGCCATCGGGGCAGCCTTTCGGGCCGTCGGTGGTGCAGGTGGCCGCCCATCGCGCGCTCGCGCAGCGTCCCGAGCGTCGCGACGCGATGCGCGGATCGTGGCCGGGGTAGGCGAGGGGGGGCAGCGGTGACGCAAGAGCGGGATGCCAGTGCGCGCGAGGACGTGTGCAGGGCGCGCCCTTGAGCGGCGCAGGCGGCTTGAGGCAGAGCACCTGCTACCCGGGCTGGCCCTCGGAGAAAGCGGCCGCGGAGCTGAGTGGCGTGGCGCTGGGCGCGTACGCGTGCGGCTCGGCCTCTCAGCCTCCGCCGCCGCCGCCCTCACCGCCGCCGTCGCCACTTCCGAAATTTCGACAATCCGCGGCGGCCTCAGAGCCAACGGGAAGGCATCTCCGACAGATTCCGTGCTGTAACGGTTAGCGAATCCGACTGTTTTACCCATGTTCACGGGTTAAAACTCGATCGAAGCTGTGAATTTTTAAGGGCGAAAAATCCTTCGTACGCCTTCCGTCGGAGGGGAAGTAAAACCGGCTGTCCCATGTTGTAGATTTACTGCATGTAAATATTAAACCAATGTAGTAGATTTACTGCATGCATTATCTTTAAGCCTAAATGAAGCCTCTAATTAAACTTCAAATCGTCCGTTTCTGCGCCCGATTGATACCTCCTTTCTCTGCCAGACAGTGAAAGGAGCAGGGCGGAATTTGCGTGGTCAGGCGGAAGAGCACACCTCATGGCTTGAGCCTCGCCATTGAAAATAGGGCATGGTTGATCGATCTCCGAGACACTTGCGCCAAAAATTGTTTCGTTACTGAACACGAGATTTTTCACAAGATGCGAACAAAATGTGGATTCGCACTACTGGAATCAATACAGTAGAAACGACCAAGGAACACACATTGTTCCGAAGAGACATCCACAGTAGCTCGCCACGAACGACCCAAATTATACAATATTCTTTAACTTAATTTATTTAGTTGTAGCAGTTCAAATTGCTCGTTACAATAGCATGCATTATGATCATCGACAACCACAAATATTTCCGCACTCTCGTGTTCTTCCTGGATTTCTGCATCCTGAGATTCCTTCTTCTACTTCAAACCCACTTCCCCCGTCCATTCCTGTCATCCTCCATTTCCCATCAATCATCTATCTCAACTGCATTTTCTACCTCCAAATCTATTTCTTTTTCCTCTTCCTCCACCTCTTTCACCATGTACCACCACGTACATCTTCCTTTCTTACATCTTCAACTTCATCTGAATCCCTTCTCTCGCGCCGATTTTAGAACTGTTGATGCATCGATGGACGAAATACAACTGAGTGGGTGTGTAAAAGAATAATTTCGCATTTGAGAACCATCACATGTTCGACGAGAACCATCAACGCTTTGAGTACCTTAATACGTTCTGTCTTGTCGAAGACTAGAATCGAAAAGTACATTATGTAATTGAAAGTAAAGTTGGCAAAAACAGTGCGTCTTTCTCGTTTTCGAAAACGGCCAACATCGCTCTCAATTTTTCTTTACTTCTACGCACCTCTCTCCTTCCATGCATCTCCCATCCTCCGTTCAATAGGCTCACGTCTTCCTCCACAATGTTCGCCTTTATAATCACTAGAACCTCATTCTTTTGTCGGTCCAGGCGAGCGACCGATTTGATTTGACTCATTCTCTTCCCGTTCGTGACTCCTTCTTTCAATTGTTATAATTGAATACTAATGAAGACCTCATCTCTCCACGAATTGTATTCTTCCGCAAGCCATATGAAATGAAACTGGAATGAAGAGTAGGCTGATAATGCCTCTTTTCAATGACTGCAGTTTGAGGTTAGAATTTTTTTTCAATAGTGATTTAGTTTGTTCAGATGTCTCAAAAATAATATTAAAAGAATTGAAACAAATTATGTCGATAAGCGTGTGAAGATATTAACATGAATTGTCCATCTTCATCGCGCCAATGTGCCTCGTGCCCATGTTGGTCATTGGCAGAATTAGTTCGACAGGCGTACCTCGTGAGCTATCGTGCCATCCGTTATTACAGGAAAGAGGTCAGAGTGCACCTTTACATAGTGCCGATACTGAGGCTCCTAAGCGCGCACCGATCTCATACCCGCTCGCACAGCTTACTGGGGATGGGGAAGGAATTAAGGAGAGGATTTGAAGTTCAAGGGTAATGTGCGAGTAATGCCCCCCCCACACACACACACACACAGCTGGAATATAACACGTACTCGAGCAAATGCCTCAAGACTCACCTGTCACCTAGTCTTGCCAAGAATGGAAGGAAGATGACTGATACGGGACACATAGTGGACGCCTCAACACCAGTGGCGAATCTTGAACATCATTTTAAATATACCGCACTTTATGGAAGCGACCTCTACCGTTGTCTTTTATTTTGAGGTTTTCTGAAATCCCAATACTATGAAATTCCGTCCTTAATAATTGTTCTATAAGATAATTACACAAACCACTAACTTCTGGATCATTAACACACTCCATTTTCACAAAAACTTGAGAGAAGCGTAACTTACGAACGACCATAGAAGGACTGTTCACCGGAATATTTTGCGGTGCCTACCGATCCTACCGTCCAGCCGCGCATTCTCCCCTCTCCCCGCTCTTGGCTCATGAGAACTAGGTTACCGCGACTGCCATGCGGTGTCTTCACCAGCGCTAGCGATTTCTCTGGACCGCATGAAGAACTGTTTGATACTTCCCATTCTAACGCACTTCATAGCGCTTACGGATGCGGAAGACTGACTGGCTCTCGGTAGCAAAACAGTTATTTTTTCGCATCTGATTTAAAGCTTTCAAAATCTCAATTACTTTTTAGGGCGTTACAAAAAATCATCAAATATTTATTATACACTTCGAATTTCTAGATATACCGGCGGTATGCGCGGTGTATCTGAGAATTCGCCACTGCTCAACACACTACCAAACAAGTACACAGTACGTCGTACTGCACGTGGTGCGGGAACTCCGACATGCCATTCGCCGCAAGCAACCTGGACTCCTGTCAAAGGGTGTGATTTTTTTAGATGACAATGCCCGCCCTCATACAGCACGGCCAACGCAGGATCTGTTACGGACATTTCATTGGGAACGCTTGGAACATCCGCCGTGCCATCCAGAAGTCGACTTAGCCCCCAGTGATTTTCGTCTTTGGGACCCTAAAAAAACATTTGGGTGGCCGTCATTTTGATACAAATGATGCCGTAATCTATAAAGTTACACTTTGGCTCCGACAGCAACCAAAGGACTTCTTTGCTACTGGCTTTCAAGGACTTGTAATAAGCGCCTGAATGTACAAGGTAGAAAAGTGAAATAAATATCAGAAAGTTACTTTGATTATTTTTGCCTCAATTCCGTTCTGCGACTTATTTATTGACTTGCCCTCGTGAGTGTCGGAAGGGAGATTCGAACCCGCAACCCTTCTAACCGACACTGCTAAGGCACGTGCCCAGGTCCAGCCCCGCTGTGTTTCATTACTTCCTTCCACGCGAGCGCGTTCCCCATTGCTGCCGCCTCCTCCCCCGCCCTGCCCCGCCCCCCTGTACACGTACAGCGTCCTTCGCTCCACGTGGCGGCGCAAGGCCGTCGGCGGCAGGTGCAGCGCCGGATGGGCGCCGCGACGATTTCTCCTCCCGCCCTCCCCTCCCCTCCCCTCCCCCTCATCGGGCGCTCGCTCCGCCGGAGTCATACCGCGCCTAATGTATGCACAGGCAGAGCACTTGCTTTGCGTTCCGAATGTCCACACGGCGCTCCAGCTGCCTTGCGCAACCCGAGTCCCACGATTAGTACGGAGTGGCGTGACTAACTACGCTTGCGGCCCATTGCGAAAACGTTATGGGTCGTGGCTTTTAGTTCTTTACGTTTGTGATCATGCCGACAATTAAAATTACAATGCGTAAGAACAATTCGAAAATGAAATTTAGATTTGAAGTCTAATTGTTACAGTCGAAATTGAACAATTGTATAAGCTATATAATAAAAAATGCCTGTATGTGGTGGGTTTCTGTGGGAAGATTTCATGGCTTTATTATTCTGTAAATGATTTTTTATAGTCGTTCTCCCATTACATGTGGCGATTCTTCTGGAGATTTTAAACCTATGGTACACGTTAAAATATGAGCATTACTTGGTTAGAAATAACGTTTCGAATACATTCCTCATGTGTGGAGATATTTTTTTTGTGGTAGTTGGTTTTTTTGTGGTAGCTAAATGTTATTCCATTCCCTGTAAAAGTTGTGTTTAAGATCATTGCTTAATATAAGATTATTGCAAGACGAAATTATTTCACCCATTCTATATTTATTATCCGCACACTTTTCCATGTGATCGTAATACACTTATTAGCAGGAGCTACTCACAGACCATTTTGGATCTCTCAATGGGGCTCCTGGGTACCAGTTACCGATCAGGATTCATACCCCCAACAGAAGTAGGGCCCTTTGTAATTACCTGGGAACGGACTTTTTTATAATAAAAAAGCAAAATATGTACACATATCTGTACTTATTTTTTCAAAAATATGTAAATAGAAATAGGAAATATGTGAAATAAATATTCGTTATAATGTTTACAATTCCATTCTTCAAGCGTTTTCCGAGCAGAGTACGTTGCCGATCAGAACTTTACATGGATTCAGAGAGGCTGAATGAAAGTTTTACATCTACAGTCTACAGAAGCAATTATTCGCTAGTTTCATTCGAAACATATAATACTTTCGTATTATATACAATGTTGTTTACGAGGAGCCAGAGCTCAAGTGAATAGTACCGTGTAGCCTGTGATAGAAGGGGGGGAAGGGGGCATACTCCAACCCCAACTCCAGAAAAGGGATAAGACAATGATCTGATTTTTTTTATCGAGTTACGCATGGGGTCAATGAAACACGAGTAAGCACGAGGTTGAAGTTCCTTCTGCTTCACATACTACATCCGCTCATCGTTGATCCCGACTACGCTGTTTTCAAGAAGCAGTGGGGCGGGGGGAGATAAATTTGGCAATTAATAGCGATTTTCCGGCGTTAATACAAGCGCATTGCGTATTTTTTAAGTATATTAGGAACTAAGTTAGTTTTCAAGTAACATATATTTCGAACATCACAAGTGAAATGTTCATTTTCGACCTATAAATATATTGAAATGTAACGAAATATGTAGCTATAGATAAAATATATAAAAATATGTAATTATACCAAAATATGTAAAAATATGTGAAATAAAAATGGTTCCAATTAGTTCAGAATGTCCTGTTAAGTGTAAAAATATTAGTGATTGCAGGTTTCTTGTCCCTGTAAAAATATGTATTTACATGAAAATCCGTTCCCTAGTAAATACCGTTGTACTGCCTACTCTCAATCATTTCTTTTATTTTTTACTTTCATAATCTTCCTATGGTTTAACTACTGCAGCATTATTAGCATATTATTCAACCACATTATATCATATGCAAACGATTCTAGAAATCTACATTCAAAAAGCTAATTCTTCTAGACGTGTGTGATTAGGACATGGCGTCTCCCGGAAGGTCATGCATTCCTGTTCGTTGTCGCCATGCGCTTGAGGAATGATTGGATTTCTCATTTCACCACCATCACTTCCATGTATCCCTCGTAAACATCTTTCCAATGACAATCATTCGACGTGACCGGGAGGTCCGGGGTTTCGAGTACCGACGGTGGCGGATTTTCGATACTAGGTAGATCGCTAGGTCGCATTCCACCGCTGTCTGGAGGAGAATTCTAGCAGCCGGCTGCTCTGATGGGTAGTTTTTCGTGATTTCTCTGAGCAGTACCAGGCGAGCACCGGAGAAGTACCCTAACAAACGGGCCACAGACTGTTCATTTCCATTCTTCATTTGTCGAAACAGTGAAAGTCAACGGCAAACTACCATTGTGACCATAAAGGCTTAAGCCTCGCTGGCCCACGCTCATAAATAGGTACATCTCCCATCCCACGGAATCGAATGCTGCTGTCGGTGCAAGTGTCTCGGTCTGAGTGGGTACGTGTTGGACGTTGAGCGGTGAACAGCCGATTGATTCTACCGGATGGTAGGGGTCACTCGATACACGATAGCTCCTCACACGCGCCTCCAAATCGTATACGTGACTGCTAATGGAGGCGGACAGATAAAAGCTGCTCGCCATTTCTTCTGAAAGTTTCTGCCATAATTTCTTGGCGATGTCCCAGCTGCTGTACCTTTATTCGGAAGATTTTCATAGTGCTTCTGGTTCATAAACTAACGAAATAAGGTTGCCAATGACCATGTTGATTGACTCATTTCGGCCGAAGAATCCAACATTATTTGATATTGTTCTGTTCTAAGGACATGGCACTTCGGTGGTGTACGCCAGAAAGCGTTGGACGCATAGCAATCTTGCCTGCGTTCTCGTCAAAGAGTTTGAAATATTCGGTGGTAATCGGCCGTGTTCGCCTTGAAACGCGCAATTGGCCGCCCCCGCCCCCACCGTGAGCGAGACCTAACTACGAATCTCCAGGAACATCGATCTTTTTAAACATCGGTATTTTCGACCAGAAACATCGATATTATGACATTGATGTTTTGCGTTCGATGTTTTCTTCAGATCGATATATTTGCCCAGAAACATCGAAGTTTTCAAAAAAAATTCTCATGATGTAAATATAATTTCCAATATCTATTTTATTTGTGGATTGCTTGGCATTGACAGCCATTGACAACTGTCACTGTTGTCGATTCCTAGGCAGCACGGTACCATTTGCTATTTGCAACCTTTATCCCGTGTTGTTAGCTTTCTTGAATATTTTTTACATGGTAATATCATTAAACTACAGCTTGAAAATTGACTGCATAGAACATTAGTTAGAAAATTAAGATGATTTACGGCAGAATGTATAGCGCGCCAGGAAAGTCTCTCTGCAGTGGCAATTTGCAGGGGAAGAGTGCTTGCTACGGAAATTATGTTGGTAGTATGAGCTGCAGCATGTAAATTGCGTACTCACAACAATCTGGTTGCTACCAACATAAATACAGTTTTTAATAGGAGGCCCTGATTCAATTCAGTGCTAAGAGACTTTCCTAGCGCATTGTACTTTAAACTAATATTCACATGTTATGCAGCACATTTTACTTCGTTTCATAACATTTAAAACATCGATATTTAAACATCGATGCTTTTTGTCGATGTTTCCATCGAATTCGTAAACCTGTTGGTGATGTATCGATGCTTTGCTAAACTCGTTGGTTGTGTGTGGTGTGTTGCAGTGGTGCGCGGGATGGTGGAGGCGGTGCGCACGCAGCCCGGGCGCGCGCACAGCCAGGTGCACGTGGTGGCCAACGCCGTGCTGCGCCAGGCCGCGCCCGTCTTCACCGACGTCACGCCGCACGCCAAGGTAAGCGCGCCCCGCCCACCCATGCCATGGTACCGGAAGCGGTGGCTCAGTGCATCAACTGATGTCACTGCAGCGCCTCTGACCGGGAGGTCCTAGGTTCCCACTCCCCACGGCGACAGGATTTTCGACACTAGCTCTTCAGCTAGGTTGAATTCAGTCGCTGTCTGGAGGAGAATTCTAGCGGCCGGCTGCTCTGATCGGTAGTTTTCCGTGGTTTCTCCGATCAACACCAGGCGAATGCCGGAGCAGTACCCTACCAAACGGGCCACGGACCGCGCGCGATCTGTCCTTCCTTTTCCTTCTCCTATCCTCTCCCCTTACACACACACTTACACTAACATGCACACTTACCACATATTCCGGGAGATCGGTCGGGAACTTAGAGCTTGTCCCGGCTGGGGCGGTGCCCCGCTGGTGGGAGAGTCCTAGTCAGGGGGAAACCCCACTAGCTGACGGTAGGTCGGCGCCGGATCTCGCCACCTAGCTGGGGAAGATCACCGCCATCTCCCGAGAAAAACATGCACTACACTAACGGGACTAATGACCAAAGCAGTTGACGCGCCCGGAAACACGATAAAATCAATCAATCAACCTATGCCATGGTGTTCCGGAACAAAGTCATGTTATGACCTAGACTATCCGGTGTGAGCCGCGTCTCTGTAGTGGTGGCTGACGTTTCGGTCAACATGTGGCCTTCCTCAGAGCAGTACGCTCTGAGCTGTACGCTCAGACGGATACGCGGCTTATCCCGGATAGCCTAGAACCTAGATAATACAAATTCCGGCCGCGGAAGCCTACGAAATCAAGGAGTCATGTCATTTTGGGGTGGAAAGAAAGACTTTGGTAAGTAGAGAAGTTCTGTTCCTGTTCTTTGACTCGACTGCCCTCTACGGACCGGCCAGCGATGACCCAGCCTCTCGGCCACGGGATAAGAGGATCGTGTGGTTAGCACGAAGACATTTCTTCACCGTTCACACTGGTCTTCATTAACCCTAAGGTGGGCTTCATCGTCACACAGCAATACATACTGGGACATTTGTAAGGAAAGCGCATAGGTATACCGAGCACTGAGGGAGACACTTAGAGAAGTATCGGTATTAATTTCTGCAAAGAAAACGTTGAAGCTTCCGGCCATCGAAGAGTGCAATAAGTTTGTTAGATGCTCAAGAACGCGGGGAAAATCTAGAAACAAAGGAACAGTTTCGACTTTGATTAAAAATGAAAATATTCGGTTCTGTTATTCGGCTTACAAGCATATAGGGCGTATTGCTTTGATTCTAATTTTCAGTGCGTCATTATTTTTTTACATTATTGGTAGGTATTAAAGAAATGTTGTACAGTGTATATACTATATACTATGTGCAGTATTCATGATGACTGTTTTTGTTCAAATATTTAATGTATTGTAGCGCCATACGAGATTATTTTATGTGTTCTTGAGCAGTGTGCATGCTACTTTCTGGAAAACCATTTTGAGTGGCTTTGTTAAGCTCCATTTTTGCTTCTGCAGGCTACTAGTAATTAACAAAATCTATAATATATGTAACACAAAGTTACTACTAAAATATTGTGAATATATTTTCTCTGCTTTACAATAATCATATATTTAATTTCCACTTTTCTTCAAACTATCATAACTTAACTTCCTTTACCAAACACCATCGAACTTTCTTTCACTTCCCACTTTCTTCTCTTTTAATCATCGGCCTCAAGATCACATTCAACCATAGCTTGTGAGAGAAAATTATAAACTAGTTTTTTTGCAAGATTTTTTACTCATTACAACTCCCAAAAGCCTGTTCTTCAATTAAGACCTCCTAGACAGGAAATCTTTCTTTTCATATCCTGCGGCGAGAAAAACATTTACATCCAATACTCATTCAAATATCTGAAAGTACTACGACCAAGCTGTTTGTTATTTATTTCAATAACTCCGTTAAAATATTTCGAAATAGGAAAATCCAAAATAATAGTAATAATAAAATAATAGTAACAAACCTTAGCGGAAATAAAAAAAATATTAGTAATAGTTTTACAGCTTTTATGAATGTGTTGAGAGAGAAAAACAAGGGTCTCGAAATGATATTCCACAGTTCCTTTTCATCCTTTCGGTAAGACGTGCAGTTATTACGGCCGTAATTTAATAGGTTCAGTGCCACAATAAAAGTCAAAGTAATAGAATGGAGATTCTGATGATCATGCAAAAATTTTTCATTCTTAACACCCATGAGACCATGAAGCGTTCTTTGGTGAAAAACTACAGGAAACAGCCGAAATTATGATATATGACAACAATTACGGTAAAAATAATAATGTAGATAATAGTAACTGACAATAATGACAATGCAACAGTTGAATTGAAAATCTGAGATTTCATTAGCTATGTGATAATAAAGTGCATTATTTTCGTGAGACGTATCTAAAATTTAAAAGAATTAGCACCGAAAAGCATATAAGTTGTAAAGGTAATTTAATATTTGCATAATTTTTAATCAGCATCATGTACACCGAAACGCTATATTGATCGTATTTGGCATCCACTTTTTTTTAATATTTTGCACTCCTTCGTCCAAAGTCAGAGCAAAATTTAAATGTTTTGACGTAAAGTAAATAAGTACTATAGAATTCACTCAATCGAAAGCCATATCTTTTAACTATGAGAAACTGGCTTAGGTGGCTCAGGGTACCTATTGATGTCACTGCAGTGTCTGTAGCTACGAAGCTATGTGAAAGTAAGCCGCTACCTGGGAGAGAATTCTAGCGACCGGCTGCTACGACCGATAGTTTTCTGTGGTTTCTCCGACCATCACCAGGTGAATGCCGAAATAGTACCCTAACGAATGGGCCACGGACCGCGCGCGATCTTTCCTTCCTCGTCCTTGTTCCCTCCTCTCCATCTCCATCTATCTAATCGATCTATCTCTAGTTCTCTCACGCACACATACACACGCGCACACACATACATACCACTACATCCACCCCACTTGCCAGACGATCTGTCGAAAGCTTAGAGCTCGACCCAGTTGGAGCGATGGTCTGCTGAGGAGAAATACCTGGAGCTATGGGAAACCGGCAACCCAACGTGTGGGTCGGCAGCGGATCTTACGTTTCAGCAGGCGAGAAACTCCGGAATAAAACACGCATTACACTTACGCGATCAAGTAGTTCACTCTCCCGGACTAACTCAAATAGCCACATCTTTTAATTAACCCTTGTACCATATATAAATTTTTCTATCAAGTACTATACCTGGGGACTTTCTGGACCCTAAGCTTTACTGACAACTGTAAGTAGTAATCACTGATACGTACGGGAATATACTGAGTCTAAATATATGATTTTATGCAAGGTTTCCTTTAACAAGTTATTTTCAATAACGTAATATAATTTATTAGTATCAAATATTTCATATAAAGAATAACCTTCACCCGTGCGTAGCCTCCGTAGTTGATACTTAATGCTTCAGAAATATTTATAAGAGTTTGTGAAAGTAATTTCGAGATAAATCAAATATCAGACAAAAATTGACGGTATCAGCCACGAGTTCTTGAAGTTCGTGACAATATGTTTCGAATTAGAATGGGAAAATTACAGACTATACCTTAGGACAAACCGGTCTCTTGTAACGAAAAAAATATTCTCTCTAATAAAATTTGGAAAATATGTGCAAATGGTTTAATAAGTTCACTAAGGCATGTCTAGAAGACTGAAATTCTCCTGTAAATATTCAGAAAAAATATTTACAAATTAATGGTCGTGGGTCCAAAAAGACCCCAGTGTGATACGAGGGTTAAGTAAATAGTAATGTCAGGGATTTAATGTCCAAAAGGATTCCAGGTGTGATACGAGGGTTAACTAAATAGTAATGTCAGGGATTGAATTTCCAAAAAGACCCCAGATTTGGTAAGAGGGGTAACTGAATAGGAATGTGTCAGGGATGAAATGACCAAAAAACCCCAGATGTGGTACGAGGGTTAACTAAATAGTAATGTCAGCGTTTGAATGACCAAAAAGACCCCACATGTGGTACGAAGGTTAACTAAATAGTAATGTCAGTGATTGAATGTCCAAAGAGACCCCAGATGTGGTACGAGGGTTAACTAATGTCAGCGATTGAATGTGTGTGCGCAGGGCGGGGAGCCGCATCGGTGGCGGGCGACGCTGGTGCTGCCCGCGCGGTGCGGTGCGGCGCACGGCCCGGGCGAGTTCCTGTTCCTGGGGCGCCTGCAGCTGGGGCAGCCCGCGCTGGTGTGCGCGCCGCAGCTGCACCACTGGGCCATGGTGCGCGTCGCTGCGCTCGAGGAGGGGCGTGGCAAGTGCAGCCTCGACACCTGATGCGTCCGCAGGGGATTCCCCCTAGGCAACCACGCTCCCGCGAGGGAACAACAAGGGAGGAAAGAAGAAGAAACAAGGACGATCCTCGGATTCCCACATTGGCAAGGCGACGACGCCATAGACTAAAGAGGTATAATTCTTTTCTCTATGACGACGCTCCCGCGAGGCAACACCAACAAGGAAGGGAGGAAAAAAGAAAAAAGAAAAAAGAAAAAAGAACGACGATCCTCGTGACGCAATGAGCAGACGAACTCTGCGGAATCTGAAGCCGCAAATCTCCGCGCTATCCTCCTGTTCCCTTGCAGCCTTTTGAAGTAGAACTGTCCGAGAGAAGTGTTGTAGATTAGGTCACGCATGATTGTTCCTTCTCAAAAGACAATGTTAGAGTTCCTGTTTGTTTTTTTAACCTTTCGTAAGGTTATATGTTACAAATATGCTGAATGGGTGCTATCTTTAAAAAAATGTTTTGAATTTTAGAACAAAGTGAAAAACTGATCAAGGTGCGATTTGTCTGACTGTGTTCGTCTTTGACATGAGCATCAAAGTAAGTCGTAAGAGAAACTGTTAAAAAAAAGGCCATTTGAGGTATTGTGGAAACCTATTTACGAATATATTAGGCCTTCATGTCCATGTGTGAATAATGAACGTCGATAAAAAGTGCAATGGGATTGTAAACAAACGAAACGAACCCAATCAAATGAAAATTCCATGCACTAATGTTAAATGAATCAGTTCTTGGGTTTGCAGATTTAATGAACTCTATGAGTGCATTATCAACAGTTTGCAACTCGTGTGAATCACAGATTGTGCTCTATATATTACTTTGTTGCTTTTCGCCAGTTTTGATAAGCGACAAGAAACGATAGCAGAACTAAATTGTGTACTCTTACTTTCTCGGGAAGTGCAAAATTACATATCAGCAAGTGAAATTGTGAAATTTTGTTTCTGTGTGGATCGTTGTAACATATCAGAATCGGATACAAAAGTATATGTTATCATCTAGAAGCTTATCTGCTAGGAGGAACATCTATTTTGTAAATTAATATAGCCATCATTGTATTCCAGACTCTCTTTTTGGAGCTCTTATACAATGTTAGACTTTAGTAAAACATCCTATGAGATCTCAACGAGGCTGTTAATTATTTGATCCTTGCTTTTAATTAAGTGCCCTGACAATGTTAAAGGGTAAAAAATACTTTTCAGATTTTGATAATTTCTCTGAATCTCTTACTTCTGATACTTTTCTCTGAATGTTCCATCTTTGTGAAGCCAGTTTGACACTCGTATTCTTCCTAATACACAAAGTTTAATACCCCTGATTACATATTGGTTTAAATCGCCTTTGCAAATTAAAGAAGAGCACTCCAGACCAGACTTGCTTGTTTTATTACATTGTTTATCCGATTAATGAAATAAGATAAAGTAGATAAAAATATTTTTGGAGATACTACCTAGACTACATAGAGAATACATGATTCTGTGGTCTACCACAAGCCTACAGGCAATATGTTTTGTTCTCTGTTCAGATTCTATGAATAATACGGTACCGAGTGGGTAAATCCCTTGCTGCCAATCATCAAAAAACAGGTGCAAGTAAAAAATAAGATAAATTATTTCAACAAGGTTTTCACATCATAATACCAACCAAACATGCTCTTCTCTGTCTTTAAAACAACTCCAAACCTCTCGTGAAATATTCTGCAACGACATGTTTTGATCGCCAATCGAAAAAAAAACAGCAACGAAGTTTTCCGTTAGGCTCGCGGTTCCGGCGATCCAGCCGTTCTGTCCGATTTGCGACACATTCAGAGCTTGACGGTCCAGCGCGTCCCAGAGACCTCCCTCCCCCGCTCCACCCGGCCCCGCTCCGCCCGGCCCCTCCCCGCTCCGCCCCGCCCCGCTCCGCCCCACTCCGCCCCGCCCCGCTCACCCCGCCCCAGGCTGCCCCGCCTTGCGCCACCCCGCCCCGCCCCCGCCCGTTCCGCTCCGCCCGCTCCACCCCGTCCCACGCAGCCCCGCCCCGCCCTTCCTCGACTTGCGCTATCCCGCGCTAAGCGCCCCGCCCAGTCCCGCTCCCCCTGCACTACCCATCCCCGCCCATCTCCGCCCATCCCCGCCGACCCCGCCGCGCTGGCCCGTGCGATCGCTCTTTGCCCATGCCGCCCCGCCGCCGCAGGGTCAGGCCGATCCCACGGTACCTGCAGCGGCGGCGTGCCTCTACCCACGGGCCCCGGCGCGGCCCGGCCCGGCGCTCCAAACGCTATGGAATCCAAACATCACTCACTCACTCGCCCGCAGGGTGGCCAACGGGCGGAGGCAAGCAAAGAGACCATAAAAGTTAGGAAATTACCTTCTACCCGGAAAACGGAGGTGTTGGCTTTAATGGATTGGTTTTGTTTTTTCGTTGCATTCTCTTGGTAAATGTCGAGCGTGTGTTGTTCTATTTATACTTTTCTTTTCGGCTCGCACCAAAAGGTCCCCCGTCTTTTCTTGGAAATTAAAATGTTAGTACATTGCCTGAAAATGATCAGATTCGCCGTACCACAAAGAATAATCTCTTTAAAAATTAAACGTTAAAGAATTAAAAATTAAACATTAAAAATTAAACAAATTTAAATTTCTGTCCTAATGAAATTGAAGCTTTAGGTAATAATTAACAAACTGATAATTATTTTCACTCTAGAAATTTATTTGCATCTTCAACTACGTTCAAAACTAATTTTATATTTATCTTTAATTAAATTGATTAACAAAAATATGACTTCTTTGGAGATGATTTATCATTTTAATTTCGATATTTAAAGGCAACTTGGAACTGATGGAAAATGTCCATCTGCCTTAATCGGAGCTGTATTGAGTGGCCGTTTTCAATGGATTTTGTACTGGTGATCTGCAGGTTCTGATAGGTAGGTAAGGTATGTAGGGCAGCTATTAGGCCGCCTTCACAAGGAGCCACTCGGCAGCGCCACCAAGATGAGCAAAGCAACAGCTGCGCTCGGTGGCGCTTCCGTTGCGCATGCTGCATTAGCTGCTCAGCAGCACTCGCAAGGTGATGAGTGGCTCCGTGTGAAGGGACCCTAGACATCGTTTCGACTGTTTGATATTACTGTTATTATACGGGCCAATTTATATAAATTCGCAAGGAAATACATTCGAAAAGACAACAAATTGTACCAAACGGCAAATCCTCGGAAAATTGGAGATTTTGGAGATTTAATCGTACTTTTGGATTTGGAGAAAATTTAGAGATTTAATCGTACTTTTTTTATTTACTTCAGATTGGTTCAGTGTATCTGAAAAGAGAAATGGTATCTGGAACAATGAACTTTTCAGTTACTTTCATATACACAATATTTTTATATTTTTTGTTTACCGAAATAGTTCCTGTCCTTTTAATTCTGGAAAATGCATTTCCAGATTCTATTCATTTCGAATATCTAAAAAGGGTTGAAGTCAAGTTCTACTTCAAATTACCCGGAATATACATGATATACTGTTGTACATCAAATGTTTTGAAATAAATACTTATTGACAAAAAACCAAGAAGGCAGAGAACTAATGGCTGGAGTTCATGTAAAATATCAAGGTCCTCGAGAGATTTTATATGTTGTTTTGAATCTTCATGATTTTAAAATGAAATTCTTAAAATAATTTTCAGTGGTAGTTTTTTCAATAAAACAAGATATTTGTTCTGCACGTTCAAGCATTCGCATTTTAACCTATAAGCATCCCGAATTTGTGACAATATATATTACGAACATAGTTTGGGGTCTGTTTAGAGATTACGAGCAACCATGTGCAATGTTCAAGTTTTTTGTGATAAGTGAACGACATACATAGCTGCTGGCAATTCGGCAATAAAAAATAATGATTTAAAGCTGTAAGTGTATTCAATAAATTGAATGAAAATATATTTCATCAACTTCTGATAATTTTCAGAATAATTCACCAGCTTATCAACGAATTCATTACATACACCACCTGTTTTCAGAGTTCTTTTAAAGAATAGGTAAGCGATCGATTGAATTATATAAATATGAAACAACGTGAAAATTTGCTAGTATTGAAGAAATGTAATATCACTGGTATACCTTCTGCATAAAGGTGGAATTAAAAATTGTTTCCTTTAGTTCTCTTAAGAGAGATTTTTTCGAACAAAATCTACTATTATATTTGTCAACAATCTAAAACTTTATACAATTACTATGCATTTACACGGCATCTATTTCTATTGTTCACTTTTGTATTTTATAAGATTTTGAGCTAGTTGATGATAACGACAATCAGCCGTAAAACTGACATGATTTAGTCATTGTTGTTCGTACTTAATATTAATGCTGTAAGTGAACGTTCTTAAATTCTGTTCATGTTAATGAGAGCAGATTAATTAGTTGTTTAAACGGCTTTGCGCAAAGATTCGCTTTTAACATGCAAAGCTTCGTAGACATCTCTACTTACACTGAACAGTGCATGTATGACTGTTTTGTATTCTGGTCATGAAATGTAACAGTGCAGTAATGTGCTGTCTCTGTGTAGTTTCTCGAATGTTGTCGAATAAAGAGAGCTATGAAGAATCCAAAGCACTTTATTACAAACCTTATTCATCCTATTTTCCCAGAACTCGAACGAACAAAGAATCAGAAGTGTAATTGTGTCAATGTGTAATTAAAAAAATAAATTACGCTAAAAGTATAATATGCTCTTCTCTTTACGTCTAAACATGGGAGCTTCTTCAAGAATTGTGAATCCCTAAAACCTACAAAAGCATTCATGACACTAACACCTGCAACCACATGATTGGTCAAGTTTTCTTTAAGATAGAAAAAGAACTATCCTCCATTTCTATGAAATATCTTTTAGGGAGGTAATAAGAGAATGAGCATACAAATAAGATAATGCATTCCCAAGTTTCAAAGCAAGATTAAGTAATTGCAGATTCCATGGACTTTTGATATTTTGAAGCTCCTTTTCTCCCATTTCTTTAAAATGTACAAGTTCGTTAAAACAGACAGTTCTTATTAAATTATATTAATTCATTCAACAAGCTACTCTGTTGTTGCATGTTCCCTGCGCATGTTTAAGGGAAAATGATGCTCTTCATCTGCTCATAGGAGAAACTTAATGGATTGAACGAGATTCTTGTTATAAGAGGATAAGGGTATTATTTTGTAGAAGGATAGGGTCCGATAGAAAGCCCCATTGTCTCTTAAAAAAGTTTGAGGTGTATACCCTGGCACATAGGTGAACCATTTGACGGTGTCTCAAAAACATTTCTCGTTAGAGAAACTGTTCCCTTCATTTGGCTATCATTCGCCGCGAATTAATTGAACATTTCAGAACAGTCCCTTGTGATCCGTCCCTGCGAGTAGCTGCGCGTGTCTGGCAGGGAGGGCGGGGCTTGGGAGTCACCCTGTAGCTACAGGGGGATGCTTTTAACCCGGAGAGCGCTGGGCCCACCCTTGCTTCCCGAAGGGCGCGTTAAGCCCCCGTGGAGCATGTCACGTCCCCTCCCGCCCTACCCCCCACCCCCACCCCTGTCGCTTGTAGGACCTGCTGTCGCCCTAATTACAGAACGCGCACTGCCGCCCGCCACGGACCTCTCCTCTCGGCTGAGCGGAGGTGCAACGGCGGGCTCTTCTGAATCACGAGAGGCGAGCGAAGCCAAGTTTCATTTTCATTTTTGATTATAACTAGGGAACGGAATTTATTGTAATAAAAAATGCAAAATATGTACTACATATATATGTACTTATTTTTTCCAAAACATGTAAGATAAAATATGTGAAATAAAAATGCATTATTGTGTTTAAAATTGTTTTCTATAAGCATATTCCGACCATAGAATGTCGCCGATCAGTTCTTAAGGATTTTGAGTGTCTGAAAGTAGGTTTTATCTCTACTGAAGTAATTGTACACGACTTCACCACTTATAAGAATTGTTTTCGAAATATAAAATACATTCGTAGTATATAATACAATGTTTAAGAGGAGCCGGTGTACGAGTGAATAGTAATACCGTGTAGCGAGTGATTCCGCGGGGGGGGGGGTAAATTGTATGTACCACATCCTACTAATTGAGCAACGAGACATTTTTCTGTAAAAATATTTCTTAGTTTTCGTTCGAGTAACGAATTTGCTATTTGAAACATAAGCAAGCATGTGGTTGAAATGACTTTCATTCATAAAAATCCGCTCATCTTTGACTTGCAAGTACGCAGTAATCGGGGGGGGGGGAGGTAAGTTAGACAAATCATGGCGGAGATATGGTGGTAATAAAAGCATTACATTTGATTTGTAAGAAAGATGATTCCATAACAAATATTGCAAACGCGCATCTGGAAAATTCGGTTTCCACATACTGACATATAAAGATATTAAAATGTAGCGAAATATGTAAGAAATATGGCGTTATAGGTAAAATATGTAATTATACCATAATAATATGTAAAATGTGTAAAATAGATGTAAAATAAAAAAAAAGATGTAAAATAAAAATAGTTGTAATTCATTCAGAATGTCTTGTAAACTCTAAAAAATATAATTGATTGAAGGTATCTAGTTCCTGTAAAAACATGTAATTATATGGAAATCCGTTCCCTAGTTATAATAGTATTTTATTATTTATTAACATTTAATATTTTTTTAAATCTTTTTATACCTATCTCAAAACAATTGGCTACGCTAGACAGCCGTACGACATTTGTACTGCCTGAGTTCTTCCTGTCATATGCTCCTGTCGCGGAAAGCCTACCATAGCTGGTGGGAAAACATTCAATCTGGAAGACTTAAATTGCAGAAAGTTTCATTGCGATATACATTCAATATGAAAATTAGGGGATTGCAGATAAACTTGAATACACAACCATAGAAGACAATAGTGAATTAAATTAAAAGTGTATTTAATTTTAACACGGTCTACCATGATTGGCAGAGGCCTTTACAATGTATTTTAAGTTACTGTACGAATATAAATGAATAGTACGGTTAGTTATAGTAGTTTAAGTGATTGGTAATTCGAAATCAATGCATTAAATAAAATATCTTCATCTCTTACATTTATTTACAATATGCATCTAACATCTCTCATTCTGATCTGATTACAATATTGCAGATTTAAGATTAACTATTTTAATAAATCATCAATATCGTGAAAGTAAGTTATACCTGTTATACTTTCATTTACCTTTTATACTTATTACATAGTAAACAATTCATTATAAACATGTTTACTAGCTTCTTGAGAGATGTATTTTTCTCTTTTTCAAACAGTTGAAACAATCTTACGCAAAAAACGTGAAGTCGCAGAAGATCTGTTAATTGATAAAAATTTCCCGAAAATTGTTCGGCATGAGCTTCTGTATGTTTACATTTGCCGAAAACGTTCAAGGTTAAGCAATTGTTCTCAGAATTTGGCGTCAGTGGTCGTCATATTATGTTTTTGCTGGTTCACGAAGATCTAATCAACATTTTCTTTATCACCAATGTAATCATTGAAATACTTGAAAGTCTCATTTTATTCATCTACTCTCGTCTAAATAAAAATCAATCATAAAATTCCACTGTTAGGGAAAGATCTTTGCGTCTCGCACAACGCCTAGCTAATTCATCAGATTTGGGGAGCTCTTTCACTCTTACTAGCAGGCAGAACATCGAATTATTCATACATCATTCGTCTAAAGAAACAATTTGTCTCGCTTCGTCTGTTGTTGAATTGAATTGGGAGTATCACATAAAACCCGCATTCTGAAACAAAAATCTCCTTTCCACAGACGAAATCCTCTCATTAATTCACTCCCCGAACCCGTAATCCCTCATAACAGGAGCGGGAAACGTATTTCCGGCGCGCGGCGCCGTCATGGACCACCGACTCCCGGCGAGTCCGACCCAGCTTATCACGAGCTTCATTAGCGCCGGTCGGGGACTCTTCCCCCGCCCCGGCCCCCGCCCCGGCCCCCGCCCCGCCCCGCCCCCTCTCGCGGCGCCGGCGGGCCCAGTCGCTCTACCCCAAAAAAACGAAGGGCGCGTAATGGGCGCCCGATCTATTAAGTATACCATTAGTTTCACATTAGCCGAATAAGAAAAGCTTCTTACTGGGTTATCGTTAATTCGGCGCTTTAAATATTGAGTGGACGTGAGTGGAGTGGGTTATTTTAAAATAATTGGTGGGCCTCATTTCTATAAGCTTATTTAACTCGAGTCCACCCGCCGCCGGCCGGCAGGGGCCTTTCAGAGTAAGTTCAATTAATTCCGTACGTCAGAATGATAAAACCAGAGCGCCTCGCCGCGCCTCGCCTCGCCGCCCCGTCCCGCGCCGCAAGCCAGCGTCGAAGCGCCTCGCCAGGCAGCCCTGGGCTCGCTCACGCGCGCCAGCTCATGCACAGTGGGGCCAAAGAACACCAAAGACGCGTGGCCCGTTTTTTTGAGATAATGCGCTGGCATTTCGGAAAGCAAAGAAGAAAGAAGGGTACTTAACAGTATCCATCCCCCTCTAAGCACAGTTGTAGCGTCACTACACCGCCTGCGGATTCGTTGGGCTGTAATGTCACCACGTGTCACACGTATCTTGGTTTGATTCCCGATGGTAGAATTTTCGACACAAGCTAGAAATAGGTCGAATTCAGCTGCTGTCTGGAGGAGAGTTATAGCAGCTGGCTGCTCTGTTAGGTAGTTTTTCGTGGTTTCTTCTATCAATACCAGGCGAATGCCGGTGCAGTACCGTAACAAATGGTCTACAGCCTGCGCGTGATCATTCCTTCCTCTTCCTTCTCCTATTCTCCCCTCTTACTTGCACACTTACACTCACACGCACTACACTACAACACTTGTCGGGAGACCTGACGGGAGCTGTCAGCTTGTCCCGGCGAGGGCGGCGCCACGATGGTGTGAGATACCGCGAGGTGGGAAACCCTGCAAGCCTACGTGTAGGTCGGCGCCGTATATCACCAGCCCGCGATAGAAGACCATTGCCAACACCGCCACCTCCCATTATAAAACATGCACTACACTTACAGGACTAAAGACCATTGTCGTTGACGAGCTGGAAACACGAAATAATCATGAACAGGCAACTGTGTTAAAAAGGTGGCGATGGCTTTAATACAAATAATACACGCAAATTAATATTTAAGTTAAGTTTGATAATTTTCGATCTTGTAATTAGCAAAAATAACATTTCTGCGTTTTAGAATTTTAATTTTTTGTCTGGAAGTAATTGAAAATAGTTTCGTAATGTGCCAGCTGTAAATCATCTGAAGTTTAATGAAATTCAGTAAATTGTTCAAATGACAATAATATTTCCCTTTGAAACAAAAGAGCATTCCATTACATTTCCATTGCCTTTTGAAACAAATGAGCGTTCAAAACAAATATTGGATCATATATAATAAAGTTCCATAAATCTATTTCGAATCAACTTATAACCAAAATAACCTGTTAAACTTAATTTCATTACTTCCGAAAGTATCACAGACCAGAGTCACGTCCTGGGTTTTTGAATTAGACAGCCCCTCCCGCTTTTCCTCCCTTATCTCCGCGTCCTTCGGGCCGAGTGTCGGGGCGAGGGAGGCGTCGTGCCGGCGTGTCATCGCGGCGAGAGAGCGCCGCCTCCAATTAAACGGTTAATACCCGCCCGTATCGACCTCTCGGCGCGGCTTCCTCTGCGCGGGGAGGGGAGGAGACGTTTTCCGGGCCCGGAGGCGGCCTGTCTGGCGGCGGCCGCCCATTCATCTTCGTCCGCGCGCCGCGCCGCGCCGCGCCGCGGACCGGCAGCTGCAGTGATAATAAGCCGCGCGCATTGTTGCCCAGAGATGCTCGCTCACCGCTCGCGACGGCCGGGCTAATCGGACGGGGGGGCGGGGGCGGAGGAAGAACTGGCAGAGGTTATTAAACGCGACGGAAAAAAGGTGCTGGACATGCCAAAATTAACACTTGGAAATTGTAATCACATTTAATTCGTGTTTTTTGTTGTCATGAGTAAAACATGATCGTGTATTGTATTAAAAAGAGTATATTTAAACGAATTCATGTTAATTTTTTCTAAATAATTTACGAACAATTGAAAACTTCAACTGTCATTGTTATTGCAATTATTGATTTTCAAAAATGATATCTACATCAAAATTGTGGGATTAACCAATGGGAAACGTTTTTATTCTCGACAATTACAATGTCTGAAGATTTTATTTTACGATATAATATTAAGAAGCAATGACTTCATAGAAGAATGAATTTAAGGAGCAATACAGAACCATGTGATAATGCAATATCTGAGGGAACATAATGTATGTGCAGGATAAAACATTGCATTCGCCTGCAAAAGGCCCGCTGGCCCATATCAGCCATGATGTACTAGCACGGAGTGAAAAGTTCGAAAGATAAGGTTGAAATAGTACAGAATGTATAGTACACTACAAAATCTTCTACATTAAAGAGAAAAAATTAATCCTTTTCGTTTTAGTACCTGGTTCGCTGACGTAAAGAAGAAGCTACAACAGTAGACATGATGCAGGTAAGAATCTGAATAATGTAGGAAAGAGACAGTTATAGCCAGAAGAAGGTAAGAATTCATCATCACCATCACAGGTTCAACAACTAATAAAGAGGCCTGTCGAGTCGTTAGACTCGAGAAGAGAATGAAGTATTGCTAAACTGAGCGATATGTTCGTAGCGAGGTGCGTGAGGTAAGTAGTTTTATGTGCGTGATGTAGTTAGCTAAAGGAAATTTGAGAAATTTTGTGATGTTTTAAGTGTGAATGTTCACAGTGCGTCATACAAAATCTACAGTAAAAATCCTCATGGATAGAAAAAATTATATGCGCGAGAGGTCAGCATTTTGGCATATTAGTACTTCGAAACTAACAGGATTTTATCTATCATTTCTGTACTTTAAATCGCTTTCTTTAAAAAATGAGTTAACTGGGATAAATTGTACACATTA
Source organism: Teleogryllus occipitalis (assembly GCA_011170035.1). Classification (NCBI taxonomy): domain Eukaryota; kingdom Metazoa; phylum Arthropoda; class Insecta; order Orthoptera; family Gryllidae; genus Teleogryllus; species Teleogryllus occipitalis. Next base: position 521,824 of record BLKR01000360.1, read on the forward strand.
TTTCATGAAACTGACACGCATTAAAAATTAGCTGATGTTCAATCATCTTGGAATCTCAATAATTTATTTATTGTAAAAGTCTCAAAATATATGCAAAATTCAAATTTGAGTCTGAAAATGTTGCAAAACTCGATGTATAAACCTTTTCTGTTCGTACTCTCCAGAAGACAGGAAACGAAGGAGAGTTGCAACTATACAGACTGCTATTGCGAGTGTCAAAAGTGTAACCGCTCAGACGTTTACATCACGAAAATATAAATTTATTTTCGTTTAATACATCTATCGGTATCTATTAGACCAGGAAGTTATCAGGTAATCCGACAGATTACGCCCGATGATGGAAGAAAATTATTTCCAACACGCCGATTCTCAAGTAGTTCACGAGACAGCTACGAGTAGCGCTCGTAACAAATTCGCAAGCGCAGATGATGAAATATTCAGTCATAGGAACGGCCGAAGGACCAATGGGAATTTAGTAGGCAAGAATTACTGAAATTAACCTACTCAAAGGAAATTCGGACATTTTCTTTCGTGAATGAAGAGCGACTGAAACGGTACCCGCAGAGAAATGGTGAAGCAACGGATCACACCGCTCTGGGAAATACCGACTACTGAAGCTTTTAGAATAAGGTAATCTATTTGATTATTATAATAACTTGCTTAAAGAATAGACGAATATATTATGCATAAGGTATGAGTATAATTGAATGGAAAACAATTAATAAATTAATAATAAGATTTATACTGCGTCAAGAACCAGCAGTCGGAAACGCGTATAAACTTGAATGAGTAATTTATAGTATGGAAATAGTACTATGAATATATTTTATTTCAGCTTTTAAAACTATCGCTTGGATTTATTGAAACCCAAGTTGACCACGCTTCATTCGGCGTACATAGCAACGTCTACTGAAGAAAGGAAAGGGGAGTGGAAAAGCAGTCGCAAACACCCCGATTTTATATTGGACGTAATTGGAGGGCACATAGGAAATTCTTCGCAGCCGCTTCAAACTTCGGACGACCTCGAGAAAACGTCGAGCCGTCGCACGCCGCACGAGTTCCTGTGAGTTTATCTGATTCAATCCAGATTATAAATTGAGGTGCTAGCCAGATTGCAGAACTTTTTACTGACTATGCTAGTTCATGAGGTTAGTGCCTGTAATCATATACAATTTCCGTAAAGAAAATTTAAATTCTGTGCTCGAATGTCAGCTAGAGTTATAGATTCGTTACTGAATTCAGATACATGAAAAGGACTATTGTAAATTTAAGATATAATTTTTCTGTGTTTGATTTGTAACAGTGTTTCATGTTAAGTGATTGTTCATATAATGTTGCATGTGAAATAACGGAGGGAAATTCTTGTTCTGGAAATAAGATATGCACTTGAGTAACGAGTTACCAGTATGGTAATAACAAAAGTACTTGATTATAAATTTGAATTTTTTTTGTATACTGAGAGATCTCAGTGAATCAAATAAATCTAATTTCAGTTGATCATCAGCTAAACAAAATATCGTGTAACTGGAGAAGTTACAAATTATTTTGTTTTGAACAAACCAAACTGTTTTGTTTCGTGTAAAACGTTGGAATATTTCAGAGTGTAATAGGTTTTCTTTGTATAGTGTAATATTATGTGTGTGTATTCTTTTGTGTTTTTCCAGCAAATTGTGTAATGGTATTCGTATGTAAAGAGGTTATCACTGGACTTTTTTTTCTTTTTCTGTGAATTTGTGCTAATTTGTGCTAGTATTCAACGAAAACAGTCAAAGAGTTTCAAATTATAATTCAACAAAGGTTTTCGTGACATTTTGTTCACCAGTTTTGTTTCAAATCTGATTATAGCAAAGGTACTCTCAAACAAATTCGAGTGTACAGTGTAATAATTCTTTTAAATAGAATATATTTATCCGGTTATTGTTTTAAAACATAAGACTATGATGTTTTTATTGAAATCCCAGTGCATATGTCAGGACCCTATCCCTCAGGAAGGAAGTCAGCTGTGAACCTTCTTCATGTGAATGTTATGACTTATCATCCAATTGAGTCACGACAAAGAGTAATTAGGGATTATTACTCAAGGTCACCTACCTTCTCCCAAAATCGAGGTAATTCTATCTGAGAGGTCGGACAGGCTTAGATTTGACGACGAATCTAATCCAGTGGTTGGTGACTGTTAGTTTGTTCACCATCCACGCCCTACCGACAGGGAGGAGGATTCGCTCCTTTTGAAAAAGTAGGGAGGTGACAAAAGCGACCATCCGATTGAAAATGAGAATAATTGTTTATCTTATTAAGAAATCCAAAATAATTGTTTATCTGAAATTCAATGATTAAGGAAAGTTTTTTTCTGAACCGCTTAGAAAAAACTTTCCACTACGTATATGAATTGCCTACTCTGCCTCTGTCATAACCTCTCATATCTGTCAGCTCAAGGCTGCCTACTTCCCATTCATCGGTCAAGAGGGTGTCGCCTTGCATTCGGTGCCGTTGCTCCTCGAGCATGTAAAGGTCGTCAATCGCGTGGCAACAGTTGCCCGTTGGATAGTACCAATTGCTCTTACATCAGCCCACCTATTCACCACCTCGCGAACGGGAGGTCCGGCGGATAGAAGACGGAGAAGATTCCCTAGGTCTCGAGACGCAAGCCCCACCCTTCAGGTTTTTACCACACGGTTCTTCTACAGGATAAACTTGTTCTGGACGTTTCATGATTTGAAAAATGTGAGGAGAAATTCTCTAGGCCTCGAGATGCAAGCCCCACCCTCCAGATTTATACTACACGTTTCTTCTACAGGATAAACACGCTCTGAACGTTTCATGATTTGCAAAATATGTGGTTGCTTGAAAATTAAGTCCTTTTACTATAATCGGTGTTTGATAATAGTTTCGTTTCAAGATGTTATTTCTAACTTCTTACAATAGGCATTATTCCAGGAAATAAGGATTCTTCTATTACAACTATGAAGCAATACTGTTGTTGAATGAGTTGTTCTTATTGTTATGAGTTAGAGGTATACTGCTGAAGATCTAAAGTTATCCAGTTGAGCCATGTTTTGATTCCTTTCCTATCGTAATGCTAGTGACAAGTTTGTTAAGGGTAGGCATATCTCCTCAAAGTCTCTTAGAAGGGAATATGATATTCAGATTAGTTAACAAAAGATTTAGAGTTTAACTCAGAGGCATCTTTTAGACTTGATGCTCTTTTAAATATCACAGATCTATGATGTGAGACAACCGATTTTACTTTCTTACTGAAGAGAGGCCAAAGAAAAATTCTACATCAGTTTAAGAAAAAATATTTGTTTAAATTTATATTTTCGAATATTTTATATTCACATAAACTATAAAGCTCTCTTGAAAAACTACTCTCAAAATATTCAATAACATAATCATTACAACTTATTCACAAATCTCACAAAAATACAATGCCGTTGTGATATATCCAGCAATAAAACAATATAGAATAAAACTTCTAGAACAAAGGTAAACAGGTTCCGTACTTAAGCATCTATTTCGCCTAAGCTAAACAGATGCTTGACACATTTCTTACTAGGTTAATATGATCATTAGTTTTAGGTGTGCTTGAAAGTCTGCAAATATCCTATGATACTAAAGTTTTGTATGCTATGGAATACAGATAATACTAGGGGGCCAAACGAGTTCATGCAAAAGCTAAAAGCCGTCTATCCGTGAAATGTTGAAATTCTTAATTTCCCTAAAAAGTAAGAAATTTATAATTCGAAACAAATGAATTGTAGGATTTTTTGTGGTTCGATTTTACAAAAAAATATTGAGGTGCTTGCTTAATCTGAATAACAATTTAAAATTTTACCTGTTTTATTCCTGGCACTTCGATGATCTGTATTTGATGTACCACAAGAAATTGATTCGTCCTGCTGCGAGGAAGGCAATCACGTCTGTGATCAATAGAAATAAATTAAACTTACAAATTATGGAGATACTCCTTTCAAAATAAATTTTTTAACAAAACGCAGTAGAGAAATCACTTTAATTAAAAAATTATTTAATTATAAAATATGTTACCTGAACCTTCAAATTAACAACAGTTTCCTTCCTGAAGTATAGTCCCTAAGCGACTCTCACAAATGGCAAATCAAAATATTCGAAAAACAGAGTTTTTCTGTGGTCAGTGTAGTGTTGTCATGTGATACAGATTTCAGTTGTCGTTGCCATGATTACTTAGAAACAAAACAACTAGTGCATATAAATCTCTTTGAGTAGCAGAGCACTGATTGAAATTTCTGCATTTGCAGTAAAGATTTAAACTATTGTGATGTATAGATATTTCTGACAATCAATTGGCATTTAAGGAGAAAGAATATTCAAAGAACAATTTTATTAATACTAAATATGTCGTGTTCCGAAAGTTCTGAACTACAGTGATAATAAAGCCATTATTAGTTTAAAGTCAGCACGTATAAAAATTAGTACAAATCAATTTCACGCTTTGCAATGCAATGTTTTGACCAAATTTACGAGTATTTTATTTTGTTCTGTGAAACGCGTGGGGTGTGGTATGTAGGTGTAAATGACACATTTCTCAGAAAATGATCTTCAGATACATTTTCTCATATCTTCTTCTCCTAAAAGAAGCTAAAATGTCAGGATCTGAAAAAGTATAAATAACTTTCAACATTGCCTTTTTTAAAGAAGTTCGATACATAAATGCAGCAGTTCTGAAATGAACCACAGGAACACAAAAACTAACTGGACAAAACAGTATTAAATACCAAAAGTATAACGTAATTAAATGTACGGGTTAAATGAAGTATTTAGCAATATCCATTAGGGAAACTGCTGACCTGAAAGTTAAAGTATTTCTATATTAATTAGCACCATTACGTGAGAAACGTGCATTCTAAAAGCAGTAGAATACCCTACAAACTCCTCCCATCGCTACATTCCATTCCTGTACACTTATTTATTTTCGCTCTTCGGCGCTCCCAGAATTACGACCACGATAATGAGAACATCCACATATTATCGCATCCAGCATCACCCTACTTGGGGAGGGGGGTTCGAAGCATCCGGCATACGTTACACACCTCATATTTACATTCTGGGGAATCTTTTGAAACCGCAGGAGGAATCTCACGGGTTAGGGGGCGTACTCTCTCCAGAGCTATTGATTTTCCGAGTTAACAACCGACGGAGCAACGACGCGGCGCCCCGTGGAGGGGAGGAGCCGAGGGGCCGCGAGCGAGGGTGGGGCGGGGCGAGTGCGGAGGGCCGCTAAAAGAAGGCGGGCCCTCCAAGGGCCAACGGAGGCGCGCGCCGCCGCCGCCGCCCCTGTTGACTCGTGGGGCGTCGCCGGGCGCCCTGCGGTCGCGCGCGCTCGCGGCCCGCCCTTCGGTCCTACGCAAACAGCGCCGGCGGGAGGGCAAGCGAGAGGGCGAGTGACCGAGGGCAGCCACTTGGCGCGCTCGCGGCGTCCACGCCCTCCGCGACCGGAGGTGTCGCCCCCGCGGCCTCTTGGCGCCTCGCCGTGAATTGGACGCGAGGGGCGGGCACGCTCCTCGGGCTCATTGTGTAGGGAGTGTGGGCGGGTCAGTCCGGCCGAGAGGCTGCAACGCCCCGACCCGGTCCCGTGAGTGGTTGCCCGAGAGCTTCTGTGGGGTCCGGTAGTAATTAGATGTGGGCAGATAAGTGGTAAAGCACTTACCTGGAAGTGGGGGTAGATCACCAAAGATAAGAGGGTGGAGCTTCAGTAACTAGTGTCCAAGGTCCCGTCCATTTGAAATTTAATAGAAAAAGCAGGATCTATGCTTGTAAAGTATCTCGTAACAGTTCGATATTTCAGCGCTTTCCCCCAAAAAGAGGTGTGTTCCAGAACTTGTTTAATAATAAAAATTATAAATAGAATACATTTTCCCGGTCTAGTGTTGCAGCAGCTTAACGATGCGTCCAATTAAACTCGAAGGCCGCCGATTCGAGTTCGGGTAAGACATGGAATGTTTTCTTCATATGATTTGTGACGTTGTTGACTTCTCAAACCATCACATATCACGTGGTTCACTACCTTTAACTAGCATCATCACTCTCCTGTTTTACCGGGAGCGGTAGCTCAGTGCATCAACTGATGTCACTGCAGCGCCCTTGACTGGAAGGTCCTAGGTTCGAGTCCTGACAGAGGCAAGATTTTCGACACTAGCTTTTCAGCTAGGTCGAATTCAGTCGCAGTCTGGAGGAGAATTCTAGCGGCCGGCTGCTCTGATCGGTAGTTTTTGTGGTTTCTCCGATCAACACTAGGCGAATGCCGGAGCAGTACCCTACCAAACGGGCCACGGACAGCGCGCGATCTGTCCTTCCTCTTTCTTGTCCTATCCTCTCCCCTTACACACACACTTACACTAACATGCACTACACTACCACATATTCCGTGAGACCGGTCGGGAGCTTAGAGCTTGTTCCGGCTGGGGCGGTGCCCCGCTGGAGGGAGACTCCTGGTTAGGGGGAAACCCCACTACCCGACGGTAGGTCAGCGCCGGATCTCGCCATCCAGCGGGGGAAGACCCGCCATCTCGCGAGAAAAAACAAGCACTACACTAACGGGACTAATGACCAAAGCAGTTGACGCGCCCGGAAACACGAAAAAATCAATCAATCAAACTCTCCTGTTTTCATCTTTACCATCATCCACCGAATGGAGGGCAATGCCGAATTGGCCATTATTGGCCATCAGCCTAGGAAAGGCAGGACATTAATACACAAGCTTCCTCTCCAGAAGTACGAATCATTATAAAATTATAGGTCGTACACGCGTTGCAAGAAAATGCTATTGCTACGTTTTCATGTCAAAAAAATTAACTTTTGTAATAATAATTGCATTTCCTTTCCCCCAAAATATCAGTTTCTACGCAATGAAGATTAATGAAATTGTATTGTTTTATATTTTCAAATAAATATCATGAAATATTATACTACATTTACATTAATATTACACCGCACTAAGACGCGGATCTTTCTGATGCTGGCAACAGCTTTGGAATGGTCTGGGTAATTGAAAATACAATAAAATTTATTTATATTCTGCAAACTGTGGAGAGTCACGTTAAGATATTCATTTCAACATTGTCTTGTTTGCAAATTTAGTAAAGTCATCACGATTGTTGCACTGAAGTAAAAGGGTAAAATACAAAGAATTTATTTTCAGCACCGTTGATCTGTAAATATGTGGAAATTTGTTCTGAGGAAGTGTCCTAATACTGATAAGGGTATCTGTATTAAATGTTTATTTTGGCCGAAAATATGTATTCATTTATTGACATTCCTAAATGAAAAATCAAATCAAGTCTTTCATGACTCGGCAGGAATTATATCACATCTGAGGCACCACGCCCAAAGAGTTGTCCACGCGGCATTCCAGGAAGAGGAGAGGACTCCTCAATGAGACTCGGATTACGGAGAGGAAAATCTCGAGCTACGTTTGAGCAGCGAGGGCGCTTGCTGCAAACAAAGCGCTGCGTGTTTGTTGGTTGCAACGTAGGGGGCGCGAGCAAACGCTGGCAGGCGCCGCTGTTGGCTAAGGGCGGGGACGGTGGAGAAGGAGCGGGGAGGGCATGGGTGCGGAGGGGAAGCGGATATGGTGGTAGAGGTGGTGGCGATTCCTCGGCTGGGACGTTGGTTCTAGTAAAAGGGAATATGGCGAGCGATGGGTAGGGTGGTTACCACAAATTGATTGGTGATTCCGGGCGCGTCAACTGATAAGATAATTAGTCTAGTAAATATAGCGCATTTTTTTCCCTCGGCGCCCTATTCCGTCTGCTGGCAGGGTTTTCCACAAGCAGGTAACTCCCACCAGTGGGGCACCGTCCCAGCTGGGAGAAGCTGTAAGCTCCTGGCCGGCATGTATTGTAGTGTAGTGCATGTTGGTATGTAAGTAAGTAAAGGGTGAAGACAGGATAAGTAAGAGGAAAGAAAGATCGCGCGCGGTCCGTGGCCCGTTTGTTAGGGTACTGCCCCGGCATTCGCCAGATTTTCATGGGAGAAACCACGGAAAACTACCGATCAGAGTAGCCGGCCTCTAGAATTCTCCTTCAGACCTTGTTGAACCCGACATAGTTATCTAGATATTGTCAAAAATCCTGCCACTATGGGGACTCGAATCTAGGACATCTCAGAGGCACTGCAGTGACATCAATTGATGTCCCCCCTCTCCCGGTGGTTAGCGAAGAACTGCGTGGGAGGATAGAGAGACGTTGGCGAAAGTGAGATTAAATGCGACAGCAGGCACGAATCTGTGCAAGTGATTCGAGTGAGTGAATGAGTATTGAATTTTGTTTCCAGGCACGTCAACCACTCGGGTCGTTCGTCCCGTAAGTGTAGCGCATGCTGTATTTCTAGACGTGATAGTGGCCTTCCTGCGCTTGAATGTGCTCCGATCTCCACGTCGGCTTTGGGAATTCCCCGTGTGCAGGAATGTCCTCAAACGGGGAATCGCCCTTACCGGGACAGAACTAAGCTCCCTACTGCGTGGTAGATTTGAGCACGTAAGTATACGAGGGTGTGCGAGGTGGGAGTGGATGTTAGACGGCCGTAGACGGGGAGCGGAAAGCGGAAGGATGCGAAAGGCAAGGCGAATGGGAAGGCATGGCTGGAATGAGGGTGAAAGCTATGTTGTGAATGAGGGAGTGGGATGAGGAAAGAAAATGTGAACGAAACAAAGAATGAAGTGTGGTCCAAGGGAACGTAGATAGAAGGAAGCAATATAGAGGTAAAGATAGACATCGGACACAAAGAGAAAACGTATAAGACTGGGAAGACTAAAAGGAGAAGTGGTGGAGAGGCGAACGGAAAAGTTAGGGAAGTGAGACCGGAAAACAAAGGCAAATTTGAATGGTAAATGGGTGAAGTGGAGCTAGAAACAAACACCAATGATGGGGATGCGAGAGCGAAAGCGCGAATCGGAGGTGCGTGGGCGTGTGTACCTCTGAGCGCAAAAGGCGGGAACACCAATGGGACATCACAATGGGTCACATGAAGAAACGTAAATGGAGGCGGTTATGGACAAGTTTAAGGAGTGATCAATGTTTTGGTTAAAGGGGAGCATGATAAAGGCGGAGACGGATCCGAGATACAAAAAGTGTCAAATTGGGATGGCGAATGGATGAAGTGGGGCTGGAAACAAACACCAACATTGGAAATGTGAGAGCGAAAGCGAGAATTGGGGGTGCGTGCGCCTGTGTACCTCTGAGTGCAAAAGGCGGGGACCCCAGTGGAACACCACAACGGGTGACGAGAAGGAGCGGTGACGGAGGGGGTGTGGCAAGGGGCGAGGGCGGGGGCTGAGAGAGCCCAGAAGCGTGGCGTCCTTCTCCTGTTACCCGAACTTCGGCTGCTCTTTAAAAGAGGGTCGATAAAGTCTATTTGATTATCTGAGCGTTTGCCTGCCTCGTTTTATTGTCCTCTGTTTGCCGGCATCCCTTCCCTGACGTTGCGCGTGGTTGGTTGAACGATGAGGACTGGGACTTCGACAGAGAACTTAGTAACTGATCGGCGCCTGGCATCTCCTTTTGGCACAGCTAATGTGAATATTTTCTTCTTTGTATGTTTGTATTTATTTTCATTATAATTTATTATGATTAGTATGTAATGAACGTTCACTGAATGTGTATTTTGTGTATTATTTGTTAAATCAATTTCATTTTATCCTCATTAAGGCTGAAGACGTCCAAATTGTCAACGGTGATAATTAAAAACATATTCTATCTTAGTATATTTGATTTTATTATCTCAATGAAAATACAAATTTATACTTTCTGAGCCTTTCATTGATTTTTTTTAATTTTATGACTAAGTCAGCAATTTTTAAGACAACCAACATTCGTCCGCGCTGTATGCGTGTCGAAATGTTTAGATTGGCAATTATGCAAAAATCATAGAGATTTTAAAGAAGAACAACACTTAAATAAAAAAACAACTATTTAGCTACATCTTTCCTTAGTGCAATATACATTATTAGCGCACACGAATTTTTTGAATTAGTTGTGTTTTGAGTAACTGACATTTAAAATAACACCTAGCATTGCTTCATTGACAAGGATAAGAGAGAAGAGCTTGAAGTTTTTTAATCAGGCCGTCACAGATTTAGACAGTAGTTAACCATTTTTATTACTTTATAGTATACATACGTATATACGGAGTAATATCCTTCACATTTCTTCTAACAATAGAGTAAAATACACTCCTAAAGGTGGCGTAGGTCCGATTTTCACGTTTAACTCTGAATTTTCGAAAATTTCAAACGTTTGAATTATCTCCAGCGTCTTCCTGCTACTACAAAATTAAAGATGGAGATTTTTCCTTCACATGAAATTTGTTGCGCATAATCAGTTTTTTAAATAAGGTCATGTACATTATTGAAAATTATAGTGGTTTCTGCACAATATTTGCAATTTAAAAGTATACAAAAACCAGATTTTCTAAAAAACGGCTCCAAATTTTTTCTGTAAATTTTTGATGGGGATAGTGCTAATTGCCCTCTGTATGATGCCATAAATGCCGTATTTCTCTATTGTTTTGTTTTTTTCCAAAAATTACAAAAATGTAATTTTATTGACTCGTCTCTCACGTCGTTAATATTCACATTAACAACAATTTGTTCACATTATGGTATTTATGAGTGCATGTGCTTTAAATAATGTTTTATAAAATTTCTGAAATACTCAACAGTATTCTGTGAAAATGAGCTCAAATTTCCGTATTTTGAGAAACGCTTAAATACCGTTTTTTCAAAATGGCTCCAAATTTTTCTCCAAACTCTTCCATGCGTTGGAATGATAATTGCGCAGTTTAATATGACATAACGTTCATTTTGATGTATTCTTTTGTTATTTCGAAAATTACACAAATGTAATTTTTTTAATCTCTCACGTCGGTAATATGCACATTTCCAGCGATTTGTATACATTATTGTATTTGTGAGTGGAAGTGGTTCCAAAGACTTCAAATGAAGTTCTTCGAAAACTCAATAGATTCCTGGGAAATGAGGTTCACATTTCGCATTTACATACTTAATTGCCATTTTTTTAAATGGCTTCAAATTTTGCAATGAAAATTGTCATTTAGGTCGAGGTTTTACTCTTCTTTAATATTCTTGAAGTAATAATTTGGTTCTACTATTAGGAAACTGATAAGTTAAGAAAATTTCAAACAAATATACTTTGGTTGGCGATAGATGGCAGGTGGCAAGAGAATGGGGCAAGATATAGCCAGTCTACACCAAGGAAGTTAGAACACTTTATTACGAGAAAGTCTGTGCCATTCTGTAGCGCCACTAGTTTAGTGTGTGATGTTTTGTTGATAAATCAGAACTACTATGCGTTGCTTAGAAGTAACAACAATTATATCTTAAATACATTAGAAGCAATTGAGTTAGAACATTTTATGTTACAGATAATAAATCTGATTAGTCCTTGTAGTTATATACGTGACAATCGAATTGCCAAGGCATGCCAACCCACGGATGCATCGGAAAATATTCAGAACCCAGAATTCAATTACCCCCAAGAACTGCACGCTAGGGTCCATTGAACCCTAACAATATTTCATATCCATGCCGAGTGAAATTTCGAACGACGGTCGCCAAGCACTTTACATAAATTTGAACGAAATCATTAGTTTGCCCTGATGGACATACAGTAGAGTATCGGTGCCAATATTTCGACCAGGATTGAAGCTAATTCGTTAGTGGTGCAACTGAACCTCATTGTGTAATTTCGGATTGTTCTGCATGTAAATAATAAAATAGAAATGGTATTCTTCTTATAATGATTATTTGATGTGACAATGGGAATTTATATAATTTTTTTCCACCTGCATTGTAGTGTGAAGTGATTTCAACGCGTTTTTTTAATCATTCTGTTAAAATATGAAGAAAGATTAAACTTTAAAAAATAATAAATTTTACTTTTTCAATTCAGTTTTTGTCTTTATTTTTGTTTTCGTGTATTCTTTCGTCAAAATAAAATACAGTAACAAACTTTTGAATCATACATAATTTTCGGAATCTTTTGTAACAATAATAATCTTGGAGGTCCGTGATACCCAAATGTGCAGTTTACGTAAAAAAAATAAGTGCGTAGTTGAAGGGTTAAATCCGTAAAAATACTTTTTTTATTCAACCATTTTCTGATACAGCGTACATAGCCTTTTTACAGAATTGTTTGCTTATACAATGTATACAATAATATACAGACAAAAACAAGGAGGATGATCCCACTGGCTCCTCTACAAGAAATCAGGTTGGGGTGCTTGGGAGTTATTGCGGTGGTTAGTGGAATGGGTGATATAACGGCGCTTATGATATAGCGGCGCTTATGATATGATAGAGAAAGCGTAGGAGTTACGGAGGACGGAATTGATGTTTTGGGAATCTGGCCTGGATGCGGTTTAGATGAGGATGAGTGGTTTTTCCTAGTGAGAAAATCGGTTGGAAGGGGAGGTTATGAAGCTTGTTGTCGAATCTTTCAGAGTGGTGGGCGATGTGCTGGGCGACTGTAGGTAATTTTAAATCATTGTGAATTTGATCATTAGATATGTACCATGGGGCATTTAAGGCAGTGCGGAGGACTTTATTTTGTAGGGTTTGGATGTGCTTTATTGTTGAGGGGGCGGCAGCTCCCCATGCCGGTTCAGCGTTCGTGATTGCAGGGCGGACAAGTGATTTATATAAGTGAATGGTGGTTTTTAGGTTAAGGGAAGAGGATAGAGTTGGCGAAGGGAGGAATAGGCTAGATTTAGGCGTGAACGTACATGGACTTTCCAGGTTAGACGGGTGTCCAGAATGACTCCAAGGTTAGGGATCGTAAAAATACTGACGGGTTATTTCAATTCAGATAGGCAAACATGGGGAAATTGGGGCATTCTTGGGCAGGGGAAAATAAGCAGCAGACTCTCGAAGTTGTTCATTTAATTGAGATGAAGATTCGAGAAGTTAGAAGTCCTTTTTCTGTTCTAAAAAGCATTTTTTGACAATCGGTTCGAGCAATTTGCGAACGGAAAAGAAATACAGATAAAGCAAAGGCAGATAAAACATGAAGTACTTGAACCGGAAACAATTCAAGTGAATCACTGCGCCATTTTAATTGAAACTTTTCAAAAGGGCTGGATCATGCATCGACTTTGTAATGGAGGAGCCGATGAAGTCTCTTTAACGCCATAATGTCCATTGCAATGTATTTGTAACAATAAACAGCTCTTGTACATAAAAATTGCCCCCTTTCCTGTATTAATTTGACCGTTACAATCTCCTATAATGGAAAGTGCCAAAAATAGTTTTAAAATATAACTACTAAAAAAATGAAGAAATTATTCTTCTAGCGGGCATTGAAGGGTGTGTATAATATATTAATGTTCGTTACAGTGGAAATTGTGATCATATTCAGTCATTAACAAAATTAAAAATTGTGGAAATGCTCAAGCATCCGATACTAGCCAACCTTCCCCTAATTAAGAAGGAAGAGAAATGCTAGTCAGTGCTTAATCGAAAGCCCACATTGAGGGGTAAGTTCGCCCCTAAACTTACTCGTTGAGTATTCCGCACGATACACCGGTCATTCATAACCATTTCGCCTAATAACAGCGATGTAGACACTATCTACTTCCTTATTTATCATCATGTACAAACGTATCAAAAACCTGGATAGATTGCAGACCGATTCGCCGAGGACATGGTATTAAAAACTTACTAAAAACCTTGTTTACACCGTAATTAAAGCTTGTAGATCAGCGAGAAAAGTGGTAATCAGAAGTCCACATAATGGAAACGCATTGTTTCCAATATAAATGCATAGAGTTGCACCCCTAATGACAGGGTGGCAGGGGGTTGCGGCGCCCTCTCATCAGGCGAGGGTGAGTCCTGCCGCTGCGCCGGGAGCCGCTACCGCCTTACCCCTGCGGCTACCGGCAGCGCCCCTGTGCGACCTTTGTGCTCGGATTTTCCCAGTCCCTGAATGCAAGCCGCCTGCACCTGCTCGTCGGAAGGAAGCCCCAAGGTTAGATTTTTCTTTATATTCGGTTGCATGTAAAGCAACTGTCCGGATTGTGGATAATTCCGGGAGTGAATGGCGGTTGAGTTTGAGTAGTATCATTAAGGCAATTCACTTGGAGAAAAAAATTCACTCAAATAAGAATGGATGTACTACATAGTATTTATTTCTCATAGACTTGGAATAAGATTTTAAATGGTTGTTCACAAAACCACCAGCAGCTTCTTTTTGGCAACAAACGTTTCATCTTAAATGAAATTCAGTCAATTTAATCGATTATGTAGATAAGGGAAAATGGAAATATATTAGTTATAAAACGACATGTTGGGTTTCGTAAGAACAAAACATGTTTACTATTTAAAATTTTTACTGTTAAATGTTATTTCTGTTCATGATGATAAATGTAATGTAATTAATAACAGAATATAGTTGCAATAATCTATTTGTTATTTATTGCCATGAGTGGCATATGAAATTTTGCATTTTAATAATATTTAATGCAAGCATATTTGTAAGGAAACATTACTTGTTTAGGTTATTTATAGTCATCTACACTGTTAATTGAATTTTCACTAAGCTTATAAGTTAAATTCTGATGTTTTGAGGTGGAGTTACTATCCATATTACTTTAATTATTAATTGTAGTGTACTAAAATTTACTTATATTACACGGTAGAAATTCATTTATATTTAAGAGTTTCATTTCATTTCATTGTATGTCAATGATGAAATAATGTGCTTTTTGTTTATTTTAATTTTAATATTCTTAATATAATAATTGTTATTCTAGTACTTTCATCTTCCAAACCAGGAAATGCACAGTTGAATAAATATCGATAGTAGAAAAGGAATTTATCCGGTACGTCAAAACCTAGATATCCTTCTCTGATCATCCAACATCGGTAAAATTTACGACTACCAAGATTTGGGGTTGAGCGTTACGCACCATCAGAAAACACCCCAGAATTTTGATTTACAAGACTTGAGTATGAGATTGGAAAGGACGGAGCCGCCTCTCTGCTCGGGCAGGAGCGGGAAAGGGCCGGGCGCGCCACCTGCTGGGCCCTCTGCAATTTGTCTCCCGCGTCTGCCCCAGCCTCCACGCTGCCACCGCACGCAAAGAAGCGAACCGTATTTCTCCTTGATGTGAACGCATTTCAATAGAAATCTTCATATCATTCCTAACTGAAATTGTAATAAGCCGTGAATTTGTCAATGGAAATAAAAGTGAACTGATGACGAGTGGAGAAACGGATATAAGTAATGTAGTGAAATAATTGGGCAAGTTATACTTTTGTTGCATGAGGGATGTCAGATGCAATGGGATACAATTGCATTTTTTAAATAGAGCAAGGTGACTAGGTTCAGACTAGATGCCGACTAAATGCCTCAATAGCCAATACATTAACCCAGACTAGGTTAATGTATTTCATAATAGGTCAGTGGGAGAACGATATATACAAAATCCTAGAACTAACTGCTCCACGAGAATTGCGAAAAATTGACATGAAACCTTTGGTAGCTTAGACGAATACAGTCACGTGTGTGCTCTCTTCTATGCACTAGGTAAAATGAAGAAGGGTGCCATGAATCTTTTTCTCTACATGTGTAAACATCTGTGGCAATTTTACCACAACACATTTAGCTTCACAAATTCAACTATCTTCTTAACTTGTTTCCACACATTCCATAATTCTATTTAGTTTTTATTTGTCATATTCCACATGAAGAAAAAACAGTAATAACCACTCCGACTAAATACCTCAATAGCCAACAAAACGACATCAATAGAAGAAACATTTGTTTCCAGTTGAATAGAAAGGATGTCGTAAAGGTTCGTCTTTCGGCAAGGAAATCTTATTACTTAATAAAGTCGTCTGAAATGATGAGTAAAGAAACGTAATTTCAGCATGGTGCCAGCCCGGATAGCCGAGGTCGCCGTGGCTGAAGACGCGTAGCTACCTCGTGTCTGAAAGTTCGCGAATCCCGCCCGGGGCATGGATGCTTGTGTGTCTGTATGTTTGTAATTGTCCGTTCAAACTTCATAATCATCATCATAATTTCATACCTCATCCCACTAGGGCTAACAACCTTGGAGTTGCAATGGATTCAGCATAGAAATGCTGATCCCCCCTCCAAAAGTCACGTGAACTTACTCCCGCGAAAATATGACGTTGGTAGTGTGGGTGACGTTGACGCGGGCCTGGGTATGTACGGTTGCACGTTCGTATGGTCCTGAAGATGAGCAAACCAAAAAATGAGCATGGTTTGGATTAACTACCGAAAGGTCTTTGACGATTGGATACTGAAGACTCTGAAGGTCTATTGATTTTATCCTATATCTTTCGAATCATGAAAGGTTCGTACGAAGTCTGAGAATATCTAGTTACTTATACACAGCGGATAGTAAATAGTTGAAATAAAAAATATTCAGATTAATAAGAGGATTTTTCAAGGAGATTCACTACTCCCAGTATCCTTAGGCATTAGGTTGATCCCTCTGTCTAGCCGATTGTCGCAATATGACGCTCCGTAGTGATACAATACTAATGACATATTTGTTTATATGGATGATTATAAATAATTCGATAAGGATAAAGCTATACTCTCTTCAATGCATTTTTAAGAATGAATTCAGCTACATCTGTTCAGACTTTGGGTTTGACAAATGTCCGAAAGTCAAGTTGAGAAGAGACAAAGTGTTAACGACAGAGAGTATTCAGAGTTTATGCACCTTGTGATTCAAGATCTTGAGACAGAAAAAAACTGGAGATATTTGGGCAATGAAAACTATGAAAATATCTCGAACAACACAAACAAGGAGAGAATTCGCAAGGAGAATTACTGAAGAAAAAGACTCAACCTGCAGTCCGTTTTGAACTCGAGAAATGAAATCTATTTAAGCGACTTCTAACATAATTTTCACTTGGATTAAGTGGAAATAACCCATTCTTAAAATGTAACTATGATTTGGAGAACAGTTTTCTTGTTCACCCAACAATCTGAAACATTATTTTCCCATTGAAATACTTAAATGATGCTAACTCTTCATTTTCCCTACGCGTTTCCTCGTAATTAATTGTGAAATGTGTAAAAGAATGTATCAGCCTTATGAAAATAATGTTTGAAAGGCTTTTAATAACCTGGTTGTTCATAGTCATTAATACATAATAAAGTTAAATATAAAAAGATGCGAGTGATGCTTCTATTGCATATTTGCTTGCTTGATATATTTTTATATGCATTAAGATTTGCCCGTTTATATACCCAAGGTAATTTAAGGTATCTTATGTGTTTGTGAAACATTCATCAAGCAATATGTTTGCAAGCGTTACGATACGCCTACTTGTGATTCAAAGTCTTTATGATGAAGAATCACGAGTAATTCTTGCAAAACTATAAACAATTTATTGATCTCATATAAGAGCTGCGGGGGCACATAAAACTCAAGAGCTTAATCGCTATATACACAGTATTTGTGCAAACAGATGCACGATTGATTGGTATCATATATGGCTAATATGTAATCTTTGGTTTCAGAATACATTGAGGAGAGGACTGCCCTTCACGTGACTTTATGTGATCCTATTGCCTAATCGAAACATATAATCGTTTATTTCGAAGCCTTGAGAGAAGCCCCTGTAATCGTAGCATCACAGATGACTCGTTGCCGACTGTTCCGCTCGGCTACATGCAGCACACGAGTCCATCTCGACGAGCGTAGCGTACCCGCTTATCTCCACTCACGTGAGCATCGACGGCTTATTTGCAACGGCCCGAGCGAAAAAAATGGGAGCGTGTCGGCGTAACTCAGAACAAATGTTCACGATGTTTCGCAATATCCATCTCCGCCCGGGGAAAATCGAAGATTAATTCAGATCGTTTGGAGATTGGGAGTAATTGAAGCAATTTGCTCTCTCGGCCGGCGCGGCGCCTCATCTCAAGCGCTGGCCGGCGGGTGAGGAGAGCGCGGGTGACGGGTGATCGAAGGCCTCGCCTCGCCGCGCCGGGCGCATGCGCAGCGGGGCCCACCCGCGCGTGCGGCCCACGCATCGACTGCCCACAACAGTGTCCGTACTCTTCTCGGTAGTTTTCTGTGGTTTCTCCGGTCAACACCTGGCGAATGCCGGAGTAGAACCCTAACAAACGGGGCAAGAGCCGCGCGCGATCTTTCCTTTCTCTTCCTTGTCCTATCCTCTCCCCTTACACACACACACACACACACACACACACACACACACTTACACTAACATGCACTACACTACCGTATTCCGGTGGGGAGCTTAGAGCTTGTTCCGGCTGGGGCGGTGCCCCGCTGGTGGGAAAGTCCTGGTTAGAGGGAAATCCCGCTAGCCGACGGTAGGTCAGCGCCGGATCTCGCCATCCAGCTGGGGAAGATCACCGCCATCTCCCGAGAGAAACACGCACTGCACTTACGGGACTAATGACCAAAGCAGTTGACGTACCCGGAAACACGAAAAAAATAATCAATCAAAACCAGAGTAGAACCCTAACAAACGAGGCAAGAGCCGCGCGCGATCTTTCCTTTCTCTTCCTTCTCCTTTCCTCACCCCTCACAAACTAACATGCTCTACAATACCACACATGCCGGGAGACCGACTGGGAGCTTAGAGCTCGTCCAGGTGTGACTGTGCCCTGCTGGTGGGAGATACCTGGTTGGGGAAAACCCCGCTAGCAGACGACAGGTCGGTGCTGGATTTCGCCATCCGGCGAGGGAAGATCATTACCTCATCGCGTGGGAAAAACATGCACTACACTTACGGGACAAATGACCTTAGCCGTTGACGCGCCCGGAATCACTAACAATCAATCAATTTATAGTCCTCTCTTTGGCGTGGTATCTCAACGCTAGCATTACTAAGGGTGGGACTCAAGGCTCCCGGTCGATGATTGTTTATATTTTGTGAGTTGCAATCCTTTTAGGAAGCTGAAAATCATTGATAGTGTTAATGATGTCCGTTTTGATAAAAAAAATGTAGTGTATCACAAGTGTTTGTTTTAATTTGAGTTACTACAATTTTTTGCTGTGGATAAAAAAGGGACCATCCACTCTAAAGATGAACATTCAATGTACGTTTTGGAAATGTTTGTTGAATTTAAAATCTTCGTACAATATAGTTTAATACATTTGTATTTTATTGTATACATCATCCTTTATTTGACATAAAATGTAGTAGGTTTTCCCATTAAATACAAATCCCGATGTGAGACTCTGATACAGACATTTTTAATGTACTGATCCAGATTTTTTTGTTTCAATGGAAGCACATGTACATTATTAGTTATATCATATTTTTTTCTAGGACGTTTATCCAACCGATGTCCGGTTACCCTTTACGTCTTGATGGTATGCATTTTCGACCATACACTAGACCTACAATTTGCGAGCTCCTCTGATCAGGGGTCAGCTGAACGCGAGAACCTCCGTGACAGCACATACATGAGAGACGAGGAACACACAACCGTGCCGAAGGCGGGACTCGAACCCGCGACTCTTCGGACCGAAGCGCTTCACGTTCTTAGCCACATTCTAGCCGTTCACGTTCTTAGCCACCTCGGCCATTCAGTTCGGCTATCAATTTATTAAGTTATCAAAATCATCAAATTCGTCAATAAAATCAAACTTTAAGTGGTGGCTCGGAAGCTCCCTCCCCCTCCTGGTAATGCATGGGACCATTTATATCTTGGCCCAGGAAGGGTTAATGTTACATATTTACTCCCGTATTTGCTTCGCACGAACTTTCTGAACACCTGACACTCCAGGACGCCCTTTGCGTTCACTCGTCTCACTGTATCCCAAAGGACACAGATGATGGACTGGTCGCTTTTCACCTTCGGGTTCTCGGCTCGAAGTCCGGGAACTTCAGATAGAACTTCGGATGAGCAAACGAGTTTGCGACAGCTTTCCTGGAAGGTTTCCCCGCTTCCTCTGCCTCGTGTGCTCTTTATGCTCCCATAACTCCGTCATTATTCATGACCGGAACTTTCATCTCCGTCTTCAATACTGTTTTCGTATTTTTAACGATTCAGTTTCAGGAAAACCTGTGCAACATTTTCAAATTACATTACAAGTATCGTTAGAGAAAGAAGAGACCGTTTAAAAAGTGCAATAAAACGAAGAGAACGCTGCCTATTCGAAAAAAAAATCTTGAAACGCCGAGACTTAGCAGACGCAAATTTTATGACAAAAGACG
This sequence comes from Teleogryllus occipitalis, assembly GCA_011170035.1. Lineage (NCBI taxonomy): Eukaryota > Metazoa > Arthropoda > Insecta > Orthoptera > Gryllidae > Teleogryllus > Teleogryllus occipitalis. Next base: position 542,051 of record BLKR01000360.1, read on the forward strand.
AGGATAAATATTGGCGAATAATAGTAGATAAAAAAATAAACAAGAAAAATGAAAATAAATTAAAGAATAGTATTTTATACTATACGTGTAATGTTACGTGTAATGACATGTTAATGTTATGTATTGAATAAACAGAAATGGAAAACAAATGATAGTAGAGTGAATAGACAGGTTATCGACTTGTAAGATATCGAATTGAACTGTAGGATTCGAATCGAATGATTTTAATGTATCATTTCTTTGTTTTTTATTTAACAAACATTTTACTTGAGGGCTGCCTCCGATTTACAGGATTCCCTTTGAGAAACGATTTCGGAGTTTTATCGAATGCGCGCGTGCACAGTCCGGCTCGGCCCTCCCAGAGGCCGAAAATTGCGAAATCGTTCGTCACGAGAAAGCGAGGAAATCGGGTCGAAGGGCTACAAGACACAAGCGTAATAAATAATTGCTTATGGCCCACATCAATTGGAGCTCGCGAATGGAAAGCATTTCAAATTCCTCGAAAGTGTTATAAAATGTTTTTATCAAATAGTTCTCTTACTAAAATGTAGGTATTTAAACATTAACAAGTATTTGATTGGAAAGATGAGAAACTAAACATGAAACGAGGCGCAGCAAGTTTCCTTAGGTTGTAAGCAAAAAGAAAACACAATTTCATGGAAAAACTATTGTAGCAGATATGGCATTTGTAACCATGACCATGTAACCACCATCAGAAGTGAGACATTTGTCATATTGTAAAATCAACATACGCCTGGACTGGGTTTTCAAACGAGGTGCCCGTGCTGTGGTCACGTGGTTCGTGACGCAAACTGGTGGTGAGCAGAACGAGCAAAATCAGTACGCCGTAGGAACTCACCCATGTAGTTCCACCATGGACCGAGCTGTGTGTGCCCGACCATCAACCCGATAGTCCATTCCCCAGCAAACACAATTTTTTCTTACACTTCAAGAAATTCCTGTCTGGTCAGCACTACGCGCATCACGTGACGCGCATCAGTGACCGAAAGTTGTGGGGGGGGGGAACTGTTACCTATCCCAGGCGGCACACGTCTATGAGACAGGGATACAAATGTTGATCCCAGAGTTTGATAAATGCCCCAATTCTGTCAGTAATTATTGTGGTAAAATAGTGTAACGTGCTGTTATCTTCTACAATAAAGTTTTTCCATAAAATTGTGTTTCCTTTTTGTAGAACACTTTGACAGGGTTGCCAGATGTGTTGCGACCTCTTTCCTCACCACTATTATGGAATTTCCCCCAAATAACCACTACAATGACAGAAAATTCCCCGAAATGAAAAATATTCTCCAAATTATGGACAAACGACACGAGCTGTCCCTGACGATTCCATTGGCCATCCCTTAAATTCAAATAATTCAAATCAACCAATCATCGTCTTTTGATATGCTCGAATCTTCGTTTTTCTCATCTTTTTCTTTCTCTATGCCTATCGTTTTATTTTTCTCTTTTTGATACATAAAAATTAGAATAACGACCATTTGTTTCTTTTATATTCATAATATTTGAGAGAATAATATTTCTATCTCGATTCCAGATGAAATTAATTTCCCCAAAAAATCCCCAAACATTTCCTCGTCCATTTATGTATCCCATTCTTTCCCCATATCGAAAAAAATCCCTTTTTTGGAGAGAACATTTCTCAGTCTGGCAACCCTGGACCTAGGAAAACTAACTTTCTGGATGCATCACGTACTTTTATTTGTAGACGGGGGATTTAAAACGCGTACAGTTATTTATTCTGCGCCAGTGCTGCAAAGAGTTTCTTAAAGCGTCCGTCGAGGGAAGGCGAGGCGAGGCGAGGCGCAAAGGCCAGGCGGAAGTCACGCGCCCGCGCCGGGCCACGCACGCCCCGGGGAGGGAAGCGCCCGCGGCGCAGTAAATCACGCGCTCGTGCGCGCGCCCGCCAGACAAATGACGCGCGAGACGCGACGCGAGCTGCACGCTGGGGCCGAAAGGCATTCAACGAAAAAAATTGTGATTGTTTGCAAAATCATTAGTTTCCTCAGTTCGCGTAAAGAAGTGAGACTTCCAATTACGTCTGATATGTCGATCGGTAGATTAACAAATGAAAGAAAGCTGTAGGATAATCTTTGTTTTTTACATTGGGCCCGAATACAACGAAAGATTCAACGAAAAAATGGTGTTTGTCAGGTACCGCTTTGCAAAGTCATTTGTTTCCTCAGAGAGAGGAGAGAGTAAAATAAGGAAGGAGAGAGATTACGAGAAGTAAAACTTCTAATTACTTCTGATATGTCGAGCGGCAGGTTAACAAAGGAAAGAAGGATTAAGGGTAATCTATCTTTTTTACTTTAATTTGCATTACGCCTACTTAAATTAACATAATAACCTCTCGCCAAGTAGGAATACTGATGGATTGTGGCTTGTGTCCCAGCTGCCGCTCACAAAAGTCTCTTTGTAAGACCATCTCTTTTTCGTTGAAGAATGTGAACTAAAATTTTAAATTGAAGTGTGTGAACTAAGAACTGTCCACTTTTTGATTTCAGGGACCTACAATATGAATTGTTCAGTCGAAAAATCGCCGTTTTACATAAATGTCTCTACAGAGACACTATATACATATACTAGTATGCGAGAAACTAAGAATGAAATTATATTTTGTGAACAATTAAACGAATCTTTTTTGAATTTCAATTAATCAAATTACTTTAATATGTCATTTATAATATTTCAGTCAATGATTAAAGTTAGAAGAAGCCATAACATTTGAAAATTTAGAGCTAGATATTAAAAACAGCTTTGTTTTTTTCGATGACACTAATTGTTACGACTGTAAAGCAGTTATTTCTTGGAGTATCAGTAGACACTACGGGATAATTATTCGAAGATGAATGTCTATTTTTTGGTCAAATAATGTAATGTATATGATAATGTGTACCTTTCGCAGGTAAAGATTGTTTGTTTACTCTTTCCAGATACAAAAAAAAAGACGCTTTACAAAGCACGTTTACAAAAACCGCTTAATGATGCAGTTTTCATCTGCACTGCATCTGATTTGCAGCTTCAGGGATTTGTGTACTATAAATATAAATTCACAAAATATTGAATCTCACGATATTACACAAAAGAGGACACGGAAATCAAAATTGTGAAATACTGCACAGAGGTCAGTGGAGAATGATGCTCCCTCAATAGGTGATAGTTTAAGCCCAAGGGATGTTAAACGGGAAATGGTTAAATTAATACAGCAGCGATTAATGTGTCTGAAATCGAATTTAGATTAAAGTTCAAACTTTTAATTGTGAAATAATAATTTACTTTTTTATTTATTACACTAGTCAATGGTAGTGACACTAGTCAGCTGAGTAGAAGTTACTTTTGGCTAAGCAATTTTCGCCTTCAGATGGCGCTGGAAAACAGCAAGCAATATTTGTATAAAATGCCAAATATTTACACAAGAACCGAAGTAGATATCTTAAAAAAAAATACGCGGTTGTACGGCGGATGATTACAATACTGTCTCTTCTCACATTCATACGGGCGACAATATAAAAAACGTAGAAAACTGGTTGTATTCATTTTCTACAGTTTGAATTTTATTTATGCTAGGAACACAGTTCCAATTTTTTGCCGGCTTGAAAAGCGTACTTCGAAATTATACAGGAGTGTGTCATCAGTACTTTCGGTGTTATTTCGGCCCTTTGTGTGGCACTGCGCGAAGCGAAACGGTTCGCTCTGCCGCCATATTTATGGCGGTTCTTGTGGCGGCCGCCCCGCGGCGCTGGCAACGCCGGCCGGCGGCTCCTTTTCTTAATTGGCGTATGTATTACAGCGCCCGCGGCAAAAACCTGCGGCAAACGTGCGCCGCCCGAGGCTGCGAAATAACACGCTATTCGTTGCCTGTCGCGCGTCGCTGACGGATGTCGCAGATGACAGGCGAAATCCGAGTGACAATGTTCGTTGACGTATGGCGTTTAAGGGCCAGAGAAATTATTTTTGGTATTCAGTGCCAGATTCTTTCTCAGTGAGGATCGGAAATTCTCTCGAAGATGTGGGTGGCTCATTTGAAGCAGTTCCTTGTTTTCTTTCCATTTTCCTGCTCCTACGCCCACAACGCGAGATTTGGTCTGGCGGGAAAGAATCGATCATTATTCAAGAACATTATTATTCATTTTGTTTTAAAATTAAGGTATATCTTTGAAACTATTTTAATTAATTCAAGAAATTCAAGTTAGTCGTTGGCCTGACATGTAAGACTGTAACAAGACAGAAATAATATTATATTCATGTCGAACAGCACATATGTAATATTTTATGTCATTATACAAATTACTTTTAAAAATGTGGACACTATAAAGCTAACAAAAAATCAAACGCCGTCAATTCACAATCCCCATTTGTTTCAAATTAATTTTGAACATTTTATAAATGAATTATCTCGTAAATATGAACGCACCTGGCTATGTTTCTAACATTTTGATTTTAAGCCTATTTTACCCTCAAAAAATGAACCAGATTTTTATTTTTGAAGATTTTTTAAAATTTAAAACATTTAATACCTTTGCAGAATTTTCTAAGAAAATCCAGTTGTGGTCGTGAGCCGGTAAACGCCGACCCGATAAGGCATAACGGAAGTAAAATCAGATGACAGAAAGCATAGCGACTCTAAAAGGTAGAAGAGGCTGCTGGTTTGTGAAACGGATCAGCTGATTACAGCTTCTATGACGTCAATAACTAATCAATAGTTGCACTCGGTCAATAACTCACTTTTATCTTTGCTCTCCCTCTCCGTTTCTCTCTGGCGTACGTAATGCACGTCCTCTATTCGTAATTAATGTCCTATATTCGTTATTTAGTTCTCGTGCCTGATTTATGTTCTGGTATTCTACAACTTCTACGAATTGTTTTCTTCTCAAGATTAGCCCGTGCAGCTTGCAATGATTTATTTACAATTTAAGCACTGAAAAAACCGTTGTAATATTGAAAACGACAAAACTTCCTCCGAGAAACATGTCAAAAGAGACTAGAATGAAGCAATTGTCCTAAGAGCATGGAAAACTCAAGCGACTGCGGTCCAACTGCCTGTGGCACTTTCATAAATAGTAAAATAATTAAGAATATCTGCAATAAATAAATGTTATTACCTAGAAATAGCAGTATTTTATTTTACTCTCAAAGTTGACCCAAACACTCGCTGTAAACGCGAATGGCTCTCTTCATTCCTATTTGTTTCCATGCTTATCCATTTTTGGAATTCTATCTCCAACGCCTTCCGAGACACAAGGTTTCTGTCATGTGTTTTCTGGTATTTACTTAACTCCAACGTTTCTCCAAGCATGCACTGGTCCTTCTGCTTCTGTACTGATATCAATGAGACGAATTTATGTCGCTTTAACCAACGGTACAAAAGATACTCGCAGTTTTAAACAATTGTCAATTTAATGCTGTCTCTCCTCATGAGCGTTCAGTGAGAAAAATATATGCTTTTTATTCCTCACTCCCTGTATTCACCTTCGCTACGTCACGTTGCTCGGGTCACGGAAAGTTGCTCTTTGTTCTAGGGTTCCTATCTCACCTGCCATGTTTGAAATCTCGCATCTTGCCTACTCGCAATATTCAGGTACTCACATATGCATTGAAACCTGTCGACTGACATGGAAATAACCAGTGTCGTTTTATAAGTGTGTAAGCAATTTTTCAAACTAAATAAAAATATTAATAACTTTTTTATTCACTCTAGAGAATTATGCTCCTCGCCCTAATACTTACAGGAAACCTTTTTTTCCCCCTTCGTAACAAAGCTCGACTTGAATCCCTTGTTTGCCATGAAAGCTATGTTGCTTTTGCTCCGATGATCCCCGATTTTTTTCTCACATCATAAATGAAGTTAATGTCTTGGAAATTGTTTTGGTTTCGCTGGTCTAGTTAAAATATTGAATTATAATTGAAGAAAAATAAAAAGGAAAATAAATTGTTATTCATATCTTTCATTTAGATAATTACAAACATCAAGCGATTCTTGCGATAAGTAACTCAACAAGATCGCACAAACGAAGCAATAAAATTCATAATTTACTGACAATGCCTTATACATGTACGTACCCGTAAGTTTTGATGTTCCAAAGATTGTAGCATAAAACAAACTTTTAATTGATATCTTAAATTTGCTCTGTCAGTATCTGAGACATGTGCTGCCCATAAAACACTAAATTGTGATATAAAATACCAGAGTAAGAGCTTAACCACAACTTGAATGCCAATAGCTTATATTCCTTTTCTAAATTTATGTAGTTAACCTGATGACGGCTGCATGCACGTTTACTCCACGTTCTAACAACACATCCACAACCACATTCTATGAGATCGTAAACCTTCCATCCTAGGGTCTGCATTTGAATTCTCGTCCATTTTGTTATAGGATGACTTCACAGAAATGAAATGTGTGCTGTATCTGATTATTCTACGATGAAAATTCAAAGATCACAACATATGATTACAACGTATACTTTGATCCCTATTGAGATCTCTCGCACACCGAACATCTAGTTTAATCTGAGTACTCAGGTCACATTATGGAAATGAATTCGCGGAATAGTTCCGTGTTATGTGTTCCGAGGAACGAAATGCTTTGTTAATTCTTCACGGCCTTGGTGTGGGGCCTTGCCGTCCCCGCAGGGCTTTAGTGGTATCACGGTGCCAGAAGAGGTTTCGGAGAAGTCGGCACATCAAGAACCACAGCGACGAAAGCGGAGGGTGGCGAGGTTAGAGAGAGAACAGTGGCTGAAATGAGTTGTTTTTTTAATTTATTGCTTTCTGTTCGGCAATATGTCTTTCAAAGAATTGAAATTTACAATGTAATGTCGTCGTTATGGACACTAACAGTAACCTCTTTAAGAGTATTTATGAAGGCAACATTTAAGAATTAGAAAAATTTTAAGATAAAATTGGAAAAGAAATAAGAGAAAATAAAACTACGGAAGATGAAATTTGTCTTTAGGAAATTTGGAATTAATTCGACGAGAAAAGGGATTAGTTTTACCAAGATTAACAAATTGTGCATGATGTCATGAAGGAAGAGTATTAAACAATTTGAGGCTATAATTTTTAATCAAATTATGAATTGTAGGGAGATTTAATTCATTATGAATTAATGTATTGGAAATAAACCAAGGTGCATGAAGAATTTTTCTAAATGGGAATCTGAGTTTCTAGCGTGATAGTTACGAGGCGTGTGAACTGATTTGAATTTGTAACAAAGGGTATCTGTTGCTGGTAGCAACTAATTCATATAAAATATTACAAAAGTGTAACAAAGGAGGTTATTATTAGGCAGTCAATTTCATATATTTGCTAATAACAATTACAGGAATAGGTAGGTAGGTAGGTAGGTAGGTAGGTAGGTAGGTAGGTAGGTAGGTAGGTAGAGTAGTGTAGAGTAATATGTTTCTGTTAACTGGAACTCTCGTAACTTGAATGAAACTGAATTGCTTCAAACGCGCAAATGATAGTTATTGTGTAGTGCATGTTTAATCTTTATAGAACTAGCAATGAATAAGTCTCGAAATCGGTGATTCCGATCATCCCTTCAAACGGATGAATGCGAATGCAGACACTATTGATCTTAATTGACTTATTAGCAGTGGCGGAATTCAAAGCGGAGCACGAAGATCAGTTTCTTTCAAAGCCAAATTGTTAGCACTTATACTTAACTTGTTCAAAATCATTACCATGTATAGATACATTTACATCCAAAGCAGTGTTTCAATTAAGAATACACTCGTCCAAACTCGTATACATTGTTATTTTTTATTTCTAACAAAAAAAATTTGTAAAAAATATAATTGCGTACTGAAATCGTCCCTCTCTGAAATATATCTGTGCCCACCCCTACTTATCAGGTAGAACCAAAATATTTGAACGTATTTGCAAGGATTGACGAAGATGCTTTCGGATTGTAACCTGCAACTGTTTTTGCTGTAACTTTCAACTGTTCAATGCTTTAGATGTTAATATTTCAAAGTATATTATAAGACCAATTACATTAAACAAGTACAAAGCCGCAATAGTATTTTATCACATCATTGACTACGTTTGTAGAAAGAAGGCCGTACCAGAAACCTGTGTTGAGTGCAATTTCAACAATACGATCTGCACATTATCATTACAACGCATGTAATATGCCTAGCAAAATAATTACCAACCCTCCCTTTTACAATACTTCGAAATAAAAACCCTGTGGTGCACCTTCCTCGCCGAGGGCTTTTTACCCCTCTCGGGGTGAGCCTGCCACTTCCCCCACCCCTTCCCCTCCCTGCACCTAAGTACATCTCCCCTAGTTGATCCGAGGGCACGTAGGGCAGGGGGGCGTCGGGCGGACGCCGGGGGGCAGGCGTCGCGGACCCCCGGCACTCGGCGCGCATACTAACTACCTCGGCCCGGCCGCATTCCCTACATTTAATGGTAATGAAGCGCAATCAGGGGTCCCTCGGCCCCGCCCCCCCCCCCCGCCGTCTCCATCCTCGACTCCGCTTCTGCGCTTCCCCGCGCGCGTTCTCCGCCTCGTCTTCAATGTCGCACGCTATTCCTCAAAATGGCCGTTGAACTGATGGTGAGGGAGAAACGTTTATAACTAATTTTGCATGCCGCATTTTTATGACAAATTAATTTTCTGGGGAGTCATAAATGAAATAATAGTAATTAAAATTAATAAGAACAAATATCTGCCCAACCTGCCAGACATTCGTGGAAAATTAACAAGATAATAAACCAAATCGCTGTATTTCACTTTTGGAAAAATAAACGTTGCCTCAAAACCAGTCAGATGTAGGTTATCTACATTTTTTCTTTACACTCTTCGTACGATGTCAGGAGCGCAAATGAAGCATGGGGGTTATTATTTTTATTCGCAATAATAAAATATTAAGTTTCTTATTTCTTTGCTTTTCTAGTGTCGCAAGTGTACTCCAGTGCGACCTTATTCAAAGTAATACGCGTAGAGTCTTCAGCCACACTTTCATTACCTTTCTCTCTGAGATAAAATAAGATACAAATTCTGAAATTAGCAATGTAATTAATTTTTTAAGAGTATCATCATCCCCACTTACCACTTTACACATCGTTTGAGTTTTATATCATCATATAAATTTTTAAATAAGTTGTAATAATAATATTTAAATGAATTTTTTAAAATATCCTTGGCTAAATTGTTTGATCAGTTGGCTCATAACATTTAATAGATGTTGGAGAGTCATTACGTTATTATACACTTAAAATTTATTAGCATTGAATGTAATTTTTTTATTAATAAGAACTGACTCTCAAAATTTCGTTGTATTAAAGGCCAGAATGCAAAAATGTGTCAAGACATATTCAAAACTACACACGGTACATTTCTATATTCAGAGATAGACTAACTTCAATTTGGGAATGATACATTCGTCGAAAGTGGGATTCGGACATGTCGATAATGTTACATGTTGAAGGCATTAAGTTGCTGTTAGTAATACGTTATCAAATACCTAAGAAATACCGAAAGTGTAATTAAGGAATCCGACTGTTCGTATTTTCGGAGATTTCCTTCAACACCAGCAGCCCTCCGCTCGGCCGGAAAGGAACGCTCGGATAGCTCGACAGGCCGGTGGAGCAGGGTTGGCCAAAGAAACTCGTAGTAAGGAGACGACTTTCCAACAAGTGTGGCATTGTAAATGTCCATAAACTATAGTTTCATGTCGCATAGTAATGCAATAGTATTGTTTGTCTTTGCTAACACTCGTTTATTATTCCTAAATATCATTAATTTCTAAACTTCCTCTTCCTTTCAAAAGTCCAAGGCCTTAAAAACTGCTACTGTACGATTATAAGATGTAAAAAACAATTGGCAAATTACTCACAAAAGCGCATGAGTGTTAATTATTATTACATCAAACTTTGTCTAAATATTGTAAGTTTGAAAAATCTATTGTAGAGTAAAAACATGTTTAGCCACCCCTGGAACACAGACCATCAAAGTTCTTCTTCCTGAACGAACTTGATCCGTTTCATTTCTAGCCAGCGTTGTAGATACGGAGCGCAGAGAAGCCATTACCTCCCAATCTAACGAGCTCCCCGGCAGACCGGATGCCCGGGTCTTGCGCGGGGCGGCGCAAGCCCTCCAAAGCCCCCTACGTAAGTAGACACCTGTCTAAAAACGTCACGCTGGAATTTGAAGCCTGAGCCCCCTAACGCACGAACAAGGTCTTACCGCTATCTTTATTATTAAATTAATGGTTTTAATAAATGTTATCGCGCCGGTATCTCCGTAGCTGCAGTTGACGAGGGTCTGATTTCTCAATCCGGGCTAGCGGCTCATCTGTATGCTCGTGCCAGTGGAGCGACGATGGAGGAGGCAGTGGAAGAAGACGAGATGCAGGAACAGAATGGGAGGTATCGGCCGCGAACTGAATTTCCACGTTCAAACGAGCTGGGGACATTAAACTCTCTCGACTGTAGTACTACTTACGCGAGAAAATAGAGATTATGTGCGTTTTCATCTGAATTTCTTTGTGCCTTGTCCATGTGAATATTCCTCTGATCTCTATGAAACTTGGAATATTGATATACCAAATTAAACGAACATTCTGCAAATGCACTGTTATTTACTATTTTGCGGCGTATGGATCTTTCTCTCTGGAATGCATGTTAATACATTTCGCGATTTCTGTTGTCTTAGCTATAAAAGTAAAATAATATTAGTAATTATATTTAAATAAAACTGTGTATATAAAGTAGTTATAGTATCTTCTGCCTTCGTTCTTTTTTCCTAGAATAATGTTTTAAATTTGTCACGAGCAAATGCATCAAGTAATTGCCAACTAGAATTGTTCCATTATATTTGTAAGTTTGTTTGCATTTGTCGAAATTATTGGGTTGTTCTACATATCCCTGAATTGCATTGAATTTTGAAAACGTGAAGAAAATAGCAGAGCAGAAAAATCGCAGAGCTACTAGAGTCCGCACTGTAGTACCCGACCCCAAGATTTATAGATGAGTGGACTTCGATAAGGCAATGATCAGAAGTCTATTAAATCTTGAAATCTATAATGAGCGTTCTCTACTGTTTTCACATTTTCCAGACTTTACTCTTTCCAAGTATCACAACAAAGACATCATTTCACACCGAGATAGCCGTATGGGCCCAAAGCGTACCAAGCACACTTACAAGTAAGATAAAATCAAGAAAATAATATTCCAAGTTAATCGTATCAAAAACATACTACATAATACTTTGTTTCAACATGTGCAATATTTTTTCACGTTATATTCTTGATCTCGAATTTTCCTGAAATTCTGACATTATTGTATAGAACTTGCATTGGCGTTAATTACCGATCAAACTGCTTTTCTTTAATTGATTTTCAATCATTATCGAAAAAAATATTTATCGCCAACCCGGACAAAGTATAGAATCCCAGTAGACAGGAACAAAAATCTTGTTTACATCCGGTCTTTTGAGAAAAAATAGATGCATAATTAAACTACCCTAAAATAGGAAACTTCAAAGCTGTAGAATCGAGTAACAAAGGCGGTTTATCACATCTGCGGGGAGTATTGACGAAAACACAGAAAGGAACCATAGTACGTTGAACGATTCCCGAATGTTTTGAAGATTTAAAATCCTTTCACACCTTGTAAATGCTATGTAAGATCAACAAGTGTCAAAGAGATGGCTGGACAAAGTAAGAAGCAATGGCAGTGATAAATAAAATACAGAAGATAAGGAACTGTGTGGAGAGAATGAAACTGGGGAATGTCAAACATGTATCAAGAATGAAGATTGAAAGATTGCCAGCAAGGAGGAGAAACCTGCAGGACGAAGAACTCAAGGAAGGCCGAAGAATGAAGGACTAATCATGATCTTGAAGAGAACAGACTAAGTACTTAGAGGAGAGACCTTCTTTCCTCTATGTTGTAACCTTTAATGGAAAAAGAAGAATCTAAATAGTGAGGAGGAAAGCCAGCCCAACAGAGTGTGTAAGGACCGTGTCAGTGGCCGCGGGGCAGTGTGCTTGTTATTGCGAAGGCAACGGCTCGCCGCCTCTCCTGGCGTCGCGACGCCGCCGGCCTCTTGTTACAGAAGCACGGAGCGCCTCATCAGCGCTGGGCCCCGCCCCGCCCAGCCCCGCCCGCCTTCCCTCCCCTCCCCTGTCCAATGGACGGCGGGCACTTCCGGGTGACCGACCGCTCTGCAACGCACTGCCACGGGCATTCCTGGCCACTTGGCCTCTCGCCTCCGCAACACAGCCATATTAGCTCTAATTCTCTTACAATTTTTTTAATAAATCGCTGAGAAGAGACAGAACATTAAGAAACTTATTACTAGTCGAAAACTCACTTAAAAACAAAGATTTTTAGAATGTACTGAAATAAAAAGACACGCCATTGTTCCTTCATTTTAAATCCCATTTCTTTCTTCAGGTAATTGGACATCTGAATAGCATTCACTATTGTTTTACGTTGGGTGTTTTTGTCTGACTTTAATCCTTTTGAGAACTAAAAGTGTCATGATTTTTACTTTCCCGCTGCTTACGTAGTACTATAGGATTGTAAATCTGCGATAAAAACTATGATTCTTCGACAGAAAACTCGCATTGTAAGGGCTTATATAGAAAAAGTGAATAAATCTGCTCCTATTTGGAGTGAATTACTTTCTCTATCACGTTGAATAGTCAGAACCCAAGTTTGGCGGATCTTTTATAGTACCGAAAAATCAATTGACGGTAATATGTCTGCCCGTCTATCAGTCTGTCCTTCTGTTTGTCAACAACGCTAGCGGTTAAATTGTAAGCAGGATTTGCACCAAAACTGATATTCCCCGATCGATCTATCCGCATTCATTCCCCTGCGAATTGAAACGGATATTTTCATTGTGTGTGTGTGTGTGGGGGGGGTACTTTACGTTACTTTACGGAGAGTGTAGAAAAATATTAAAAGATATGCAGAACTTCATTTTCCTTTGCACTCTCTGACTCCATCCATTTTCGTAGAACTCTGACATTTCTAAAATTGCAAAAGTTATAAATAATGCAAGAAAGTATGTGTTATTGTTGCACCACTACTTAAATATGGAATATAAAATAACACGAGGAAAATTTCCAAATTATAGTGTTTGTTGTTTCGATCCACATTAGCGCGTCAGTTACGTGACAGCATGACGCAATAAGATCCAACAATTATCACTGAGGTTTAAGAGAAAATGAGAGCTTTAAATCACGAAGAACTCGCTTTTCGTCATGCTTCATGAAAATGAATGCTGTCTTACGAGGCATTTACTTAATAAATGTACTACTATGTTCTTCATGAAGACTCGTTAAAAAGTAATCAGCGTTCAGGTAATAATTACAGGACTCGGTAATTGTCTCATGTTCTCAACATTCCTGCGTTGAAGTTAACAGTTAGAAGGTGTCACGAAGTATTCCTGAAAGCGACGCAAAGAATAACAAAACGATGTAGACGAAATTCGTGTTCATACACTAAGTTCATACACATTGCACTGAAAAACGAAAGAGAGCGAGAGTGTTAATATTAACAATTTAAAAGAGAATAAAAGTGAAATGTTTATTGAGCATAACATATATTTAAAGTTAATTAAGATTTACGATGCAATGTATCAGATTACGTGGTTAACAAGGTACAATGTATGCTGATGCAAATCTTGAAATTTCAATGTATTTGGATATTTGTACATTTTTAAGATGACGTTTTCAAATTCCAAAGTTTAAGTATTGTATTTCAACGTTTCCGTGTGGTAATGTGCAGTACAGAACTAATAACTATGCAAACAAGGAATGTCATAACTAATATCTCTAACGAGACTGGAAAAATCAGAATAATATCGTTACAGACGGAATAATACTTTTACAAGACCGACGGATGCTCGAAGTCGTCCATCTGCAATAAAATTTCATTCGATCGGAAATCTCATTGTACCCTCTCGCCTTTACTTCATAACAAAAAAGGAAGTATTGTAATCGTGCGCCGGAAAACGGTAATTTTCGGCCGTAATCTCTTATTGCCGGACCTTGGTAACGAAACGATGGATATAACTTATTTCTCCGTTCGATATTTCTCCAAAATTGTATCAAAAACAGTAAAAAATGGCGCTAGTCTCAGTTTCGCGCAACTCTGTATTTTCCAAAATTGCAAAAAGGTAACATACCAAAATTACAAATTTGAATATAGAGATTTTTGTTTTAAATCATATCTGTTTTCAAAAATTATATTTTTAATTTTTAATGGTCATGTACATTTTTTTAGAAAAAAGACTAGTTTTCACGTATTTTTGCTTGAATTTAATGCAATTAAAAACATTTTCTTAAAAACAGTGCTAAATTTTTACTTCAAATTGTTTGCAAGGATAGAACAAATGGCGGGTTGCAAGGATAGAAAGAATGAAGCAGGTCTAATTTTGTTGAAATTTCTGAATTTTGGAGTATTGAAACGTTAGAAATAATCCGAGAAAGTATGTACTGTTGTATCACTATCAGATTTCTTCAGCTGTATTGCACCTTGATATTCATTTTTTTTTCAAAGCTGTTGGACCCCTTTTCTGACTTATTGATTGAGAAAAAAATACTTTAATGAGTAATGAGCGACTGTTGAATCTCAGGGTCTTCTTTGCTCCATACATAAACAATAAGTGGGCATGAAAGAAAACTTTCGGAAAAATGTATATTTTAATCGGTAAAGACTCTCCAGAAAGTGTCTGGAGGAGAATTCTAGCGGCCGGCTTCCCTGAACGGTAGTTTCCGTTGTTTCTCCGATCAACCCCAGGCGAATGCTGGAGCAGTACGCTAACAAACGGGCCACAGCTAGTGCGCGATCTTTCCTTCCTCTTCCTTGGCCTGTCCTCACCCCTTACACGCACACTTACACTAATATGCATTCCACTGCCACATACTGGAAGACCGGTCGGGAGCTTAGAGTTTGTCCCGGCTAGGGTTGTGCCCCGTTGGTGGGAGTTATCTGGCTGGAGGAAACCTTGTTAGTCAACGGTACGTCGGCGCCGGATCTCTCCAGCGGGAGAAGATCACCGCTACATATCGAGAAAAACACATGTATTACACTGACGGAACTCATTACCTTAGCAGTTGCCACGTCCGGAATCACTAATCTACCCAGAAAATGCCAATAAAATTGGTTCCGTTGTTTTGAAGACAATACTCTATATAAGTAGTGAAAAATTACATTATGGAAATGCATGAAAAATCAATGCTTTTACATCCGAATGATTTCGTCAATACATTTTAGCCTTATAGATAAGTTATCTTAATGTATCTTATAATAAGTTATCTATAATTTCTTGGGTATTCTTTCACCAGTTAGAACTGATAAAGTTGAAATCTTAATCACAACTATTATTTATTTTTAATGTAAATCCTCTCTCTGATTAGGCTTTCCAGAAGCCAGAAGATTATTTACAACTTTTTCTAGAACACAATATTTGACAGATTATTCATGCCCATTATGAAATGTGTTTTCCAGTGTGGCGAATATTAGTTTCCTTTCGGATGCAGTCAATTATGTAGCCTGTTGTTCTGGTTGAGTTGTAAGCATATGAATGTAATTCATCAATACCAACAACTCATGTACTTATTTTAATATCACTTACAACGTATTTTGTATTATATTTTAAATGATTTGCAGAAAATACTCCTTTAGATACATTTCAAATTTTCTCTTTGTTGGGCACTAACTTCCTGTTTTGCCCGGATCTCTACCTGACTGCCATCTACTGGAGCTTTTATTGCTGCCATCTACTGGAGCCATTATCATCGCTCCCCCGAGACCCTTCCCCAATTAATTCACCCACATGCTCCTCGAAAATCACGCTAAGGTAGCCCTTAGATCCATCTCGAATCTGTACCTGGAAAAATGTCCGAGATAGTCCGTAATCCGATTTCAATGCTGATGGTCTTGTTACGTCCTTCACCTCTACTCAACTTCAACAACGCAATGAACGGAAAAGCTATGAGAGCTGGAACCCGAGACCCGGAAGAAAAAGAGGAGCTTGTTACTTCCCTCAAAACAACTCTCATTGAAAAGTCATTAATATGAAAAAGATAGGAGTACTAAGGTGCCAGTTAAAAATTAGAACTCGAAGAATAACAAGGTTACTTCCCTCAAACCCACGAAATCAAATCTACACGCTTAATTATTGACTGATTAATTGATTAGTAATTCCGGCGCGACAATTGCTAAGGTCATTAGTCCCTTAGGTGTAGAATGTTTCTCTCTCGGGAAGTGGCGGTGATTTTCCGCCGCCGGATTGTGAGATACGGCACCGACCTACCATCGGCCAGCGGGGTTTTCTCCACTAGCCCGGGCGGAAGGAAAGGTCGCGTGCTGTCCGTGTTCCACTTGTTAGGGTACTGTTCCGGCATACGCCTGGCATTGATCGGAGAAACCACGAAAAACTACGTATAAGAGCAGTCGCCCGCTAGAATTCGCAAGACAGCGACTGAATTCGTAAAAGCTATCTATACTCGTTTTTTTTCTAGCCTGGCCGATGACGGTTCATCAGCTGATACGGTGCCATCCAATCGAGAGCTAAAACGTCTTCATGGTGACGTGACAGCTCCCGATTGGACGAAACCGTAACAGCTGACCAGCTGTCATCAGCCAGGTTACAGAAACCCAAGTACAGCTAGTGTGTAAAATACTGACAACATCGGGACTCAAACCAAGGACAGTCCAGTGAGAGGCAATGCAGTGACAACAGTTGATGCCCTGAGACACCTCTCACGATCTAAGGCCTGAACAGGAAGGCAACAAGATGTCCGACCCCAGGCAGGCAGAGTAACGAGAAGCTCGTTATTTCCGTTCCACGCATACGTCCCCACGCGACGGCGGCATGCGTGCGTGCCGGGGGCGGCAGGTGCTCGTATCACCCCGCGGCGCGCGCCACGCCCCCACCCAACCCCCGCCCCCGCCCCCGCCCGCGGGCCCCAGCCAGCGCCTGCGGGGGCGTCGCAGGAGATTACAGAGCGCCTGACAGCGGCCGCGGCTCATTACCAGAAATAATAACGAGGCGGCGCCGCGCCCGCTGAGGAGCGGGGGGGGGGCGACGCCAGGGGCGGGGGAGGCACCGCGACGCCGGCGACGCCGCATCGCGCGACGCCCCGGGCCGCGTCACGCGCTAATCACGCGCGTCTAATGGACGCCTGATGGACGGCGCCTGGGCCGGCGGGCACCGGCGTTTTTGGGCGCGAGGCAGGAAGGGCCTCTTGCAGCTGGGGCTGCTCGTTTAGGGGTCGGTGGTGAGGTACAAAAAGACCGTATTGGACGCGGTTCGTGGTTAACACATTTCAAAGTCATCAAGAGTCTCACATTCTTAACATTTGGGTGTGTTTTTATGATAAAATAGATTTTACATCGCTTTGAGATCAATGGTTTTCCTATTTACCACATTAAATTATATTTACAAGGTATTTTACTTAGGTACGATTTGATTTGAGAAAACATACACGTAGATGAATTCCTTATACAAATCCTTAGTTTCAGTTATTTGTGTAATAAATTCCTTGTACATGATTTGCGACGAGTTAAAAGTTTAAGATGACCATTAGTTTTGAATCATCTCTATCGACTTTTTTCGTGGTGGTAAAATCGCTAATTACAATTTTTGTTGTGCCTTACACAGAAAATACTACGTTTCGCTTCTTCATGTCATGTCCTGGTTATGAATTTTCATTTTAATTACTACTGAGATCGTTGGAAATTGTCATTTATCGTCATCTTGATCTAACGTCAAAATGCGTAGAACACTCTTGAAAAACACTGAATATGTTCAGATCATCACGATAATCTGGAAAATATAGTACGACTAGGGGGTTTTGATGACCTAAAACACAGCCAAAAAATATTAATAAAATTCTCTTAAAATTCTTTAAAAATACCCTAAAAACAAAGAAAAATTCCAAAACCAGTTCGGATGAACTCAAGCTGTTGGATACGTTACTGATTGTGGGAATTCTGATGTGGTGTTGTTGACGTTCATATGAAAAGAAATAAGAGGTCATCTTCGTCAACATATTATTTTTATTAAGATAGCCGGCTTTCGACGGCTTTGCCGTCATCGTCAGTCTCGCCGCTTTCGGCAAAAGTCGGTAGTCTGTGCCTACGTTACTGTTGTAATCGAATTCCATTCGTTCGAGTGAACGCAACTTGCAAACTTTTGGTTTGGACTGTTCTGTAGCAGGAAATCTGTGTCTTTAGTTCTCCCGAAATCGACCGAACCGACAATGGCGCTGATATACGTCACAAGAATAACATACAACGGCTGTCAAAACAATTTCTGAGCGAAGAAATCGAGTAGGCTGCTGAATAATTCTGTGAAGAACATTTCTTGCATCTTGTAAATATTATTTGAAGCAAGTACCATTGAAAATTATATTAAAACTGATGAAATCAGAAAAAAATGCATTAAAAATTACGTCAAAAGGTAAAAAATGACTTGTACAAAAATGCAAAATAATGACCAATAAAAATGGGTAATTTCTTTTTGTTATAACATAAAATGAATTTCTATACCAAACGGCATTTCTCTTAAGTGAAAAGAAAAAAATAAATTTTATTAAAATCCGCCCCCTAGTCATTCATCACAACTGTGCAAAATCATCTTTGATTAGGAGTTTTGGATTGAAAGTTCCAATCATCTTTGATTGGAACTTTCCTCAACTCTTCGGAACTTGAGTTGACTTTGCGATTACTGCCCAACTCATTTGCACCTAATTAGGGAGCGGAGTTTGATGACCTAAAACATCGTCAAGAATAATCTTCCATTGGTTCGAGTGGACTCAGCTTGTAAACTTTTGGTTTGCAACCGAACCAGCAATGGCGCTGAAATAGTCACAAGAATTACATACTCAAAAGGGCTGACAATTTCTAAGCGAATAAATTGTATAGGGCACTGAGCAATTTTGTGAAGAATATTTGTTGCATCTCGTAAATATTATTTGAAGCAAGTACCATTAAAAATGACATTAAAATCTATGAAATCAGCAAAAATGTATTACAAATGACGGAAAAAGGTAAACAACATAAAATGAATAACAAAATAACATAAAATGAATTTCTATGCTAAACGGTATTGTTCTAAAGTGTAAAGGAAACAAATGACATTTCTTTAAAATCCGCCCCCTACTCATAATCAGTCAAATTCCTTCTTCCTTCAACAAATCGAGTCTTTTATTAAGAAGACTGCGGCTAATGATCCGCAGGCATTTTCAGTCTTCGAGGAGATTTTTCTAATAATGAGGAAATTATGATTCATTTTCTATCATACTCCAGGCTACCGATAATAATGCAAAGATATACAGCATTCGATAAAATAAAAGCAATACTGAGTAATCATTTGAAATTTTGAAAGTAGGGGGATTGTTTGATAATTCAGAGGGACTGGGAATGTGGAAATTATTCCTATATTGAAGATCAAATTAAACCATCTGCAAAGGGATACTTAGTAATCATGAAATAATACTGTAATGTAAATGACTTGTCAATATTTTAAATTATCTGGCCAATATTTTAAAATATCGGATCGTAGTCGCATCATCTAAACATGTGTTGAGTTTAATTTAAATACGAACACTTTGAACAACTTTAAACGTTCTCAGTTTATAATCGAATTTTAAATTATTCGTTTGGTTACATCTTACTGGAAAGATTTAATTCCTTCTCGTGTTAGGGGCGAGGAAAAAGAAACAAACCCATTTCATTTAATTCAGTCTAAGAATGTCAGCGATTGATACACTTTAGTGAAAAAAAATGAACAGGCCGAACAATTTTTGGAGAAGTAAAAGTGTACAACGTGCTGAAAGTCTCGAAAATTCTCAATGAATCATCGACCGTTTATTTCACAGAATGGCGAATACTTAAAATCCAAATACATAAAATCACGGTTTATCGAAAGAGGATATTTAAGAAGGAAAACATCTCGGAATTCTTAGTTAACAAACATTGATCCCAGTTATTCATTTCAGAATGAGCTTGATACTTTGGTGAGCTTGATACTTTGATAGGTGATCTTATCTCCATGATAGAAAGCCTAGTCACAAACGATACTTCGAGTGTGTTCGAGGACACGAATTCTCGAAAGGTAATTAATATTTATAACGGGGCGGGTTTTAATCAACTCGAAATAGATGGGAATAATTTACTTTCAGCCTCTCTATATCTGAGTAACCGTCCTCTGCTTATTGAAATTAATGATGTTTCAAACACTGGTATTACTTAAGAAACAGAAACGAAATATTGATTTTCGTAGATAGTTGCTCAATCAACTGCCTCATCAAACTTTTGAATATCGTCATGGATGCTATAATTATTAATATAAGTCAGTGAATGCATTATTTAAATTCGAATTATTTAGTCATTAATCTTTATTTCACAGCCAAACAGTGAAAAAAATATTTATCTGGAATAAACCGCATATTTCCATATATTTTGACAATCTGAATTCGTATCTTTCACCAGAATTTGCCCAACCGGTCAAAATTTTCAACAATTCAAAAATCAAAGCAAAATGTACAATAAACTTTTCTGTCACACACTCTTCTACAATTCTATTACTATTTACACAACAAACTCATGTAACAAATTCTTATGTATTTTCACTCGTTATATTAGAATTTGCCATCATAATTGACCCAATATGACTCAGTTTCCCATTAAATAAAAGAATACGGCACAATGCACTGAAAACCATTTTCTCTCAGAAAATTCGATTTATTATGAATAATCTAAAAGAAAATACCAAGGTAATATATGTTTGTTTTCATTGCGCACTATTCCAACTCAATACCTAAGTCAATTTAACACAAACCATTTTTCAAAAACGTACAGATTTTTTCTATTCCACTTTCCCGCTATTGTATTCTGATCTTTCATTCTTCAAAAGCACTAATCCAAGGTTGTCGTTTAGGCTTTGTCCATTATTTATGTTTCGCTTTTCTACATCCAATAGTTGTCCGTCAATAATCCACTATTCCATCACTCAAATTTTAATGAAAAACCTTTCAACTTATTCTTCGAGATAATCTCCAAGATTTTCTCGAATCTTCAAGATGTGCGAACATGAACACAAGGATATTAGTAATGTGAACCTATATGTTTACTATTTCCTCCATACTATGTGTATACATTTTAACTCCGATTGTTTTCGAGAGAGGATTACGACAGAGAAACTCAGCAATCACCAGGGATGTAACATGTACTATACACACGACACTAAATTAACTAGTTGACGTTCTCAGAATCAATCTCGCTCACACTTAAAATAATATCTTTTAAAATGTTAATTCAACAGATTGCGTTCCAAAGATGACCAAACACCGACTCCCGATAACTCGCTCTTTTCATCTTGATTCATTTCCTCTTGCATTAAAGTCTCCAACACTCTTGAAATTTTCAACAACATTCTTCAAGAAAATGAAAATTAAGTTTTTCATCGGGCAGAACTTGGTAAATTGTGCATGACTCGGAAGTTCAGGGCGGTCGAAACTTTGCCAGGCCACATTACACTTGTGCCGCCAGGCCCCCGTCCTCGCCTTCTCCGCCAGCGCCCGGCCGGCCGGCGAGGGCGGAGGCCAAGGAGGCGTTGGCGGAGGCGGAGGGGGGAGGCGTCGCCGCCAGCTGCCAGCAGCGCACTCGACTCCGCAGGAAGCTGCCGCCATTAAAGAAGCCAAGTACCAAGAGAAACTTCCTCATTTATTTTGATTGTTTGTGGAGTTGGGAAGTTCTACCCACCGAGCAATCAGAGGCGGCGGCGGCGGCGGCGGCGGGTGCGAAGGCGGCGGCGCAGCCAGCGCATGCGCATTGGGCCGCGCGCGCACGCGCTGCAGTCGGATTGCGCTCCGCCGCCCACCCGGCCCACGCCGCCAACAGCAGCGCTTCCGCCGCCGTCGCGATTGCATGCCGCGGAAGAACGTTCTCTGTTTTGTTGCGGAGACAGGTGCCTCACGGCATCAGCTGATGTCGCTGTAGCGCCTCTAACCGGGAGGTCATAGGTTCGAGTCCCGACGCCGGCAGGAATTTCGACACTAGCTTTTCAGCTAGATCGAAGGATTCTTCAGTCGCTGTCTGAAGGAGAATTCTAGCGGCCGGATGTTCTGATCGGTAGTTTTCCATGGTTTCTCCGATCAACACTAGGCGAATACCGGAGTAATACCCTAACAGACAGGCTACGGACCACGCGCGATCTTTCCTTCCTCTTCCTTGTCCTATTCTCTCCCCTCACACACACACTTACACTAACATTCACTACACTACCACATATTCCGGGAGACCGGCCGGGAGCTTAGAGCTTGTCCCGGCTGGGGCGGTGTCCCGCTGGTGGGAGAGTCGTGGTTAGGGGGAAACCCCACTAACCGACGGTAGATCGGCGCCGGATCTCGCCATCCAGCGGGGGAAGATCACCGCCATCTCCCGAGAAAAAAAACATGCACTACACTAACGTGGCTAATGACCAAAGCAGTTGACGCGTCCGGAAACACGAGAAAATCAATTAATCAATAAAAATCAATGTCCAAAATACATCGGCCCCAGATTATCGATTTAAAAAAATCAGTTTCAAAAAACCCATGTCAGTAACATCAACTAATGTTCTAACATCAATCTCTAATATCAATCGATGTGCACATGCGGGGGGGGGGGATTTCATATTAGGATTTAATGTGCCTTGTTTATTAATTTGTAATTGATGTTTAGCTGATATATAGGTAACATCGACATCGATATCACATCCCCAGCGCGCGCGCGGCGTCGTGGCAGATGCGCACGCGAGCGAGCGAGGAGCGACGCGGCGGCGGCGGCGGCGGCGGCGGCGGCGGCGCGCGAAGGCCAGGGCTAATGAAGACGAATTGGCGGCGCGCTCTATTCAGAAATATCGCCCCCCGGCCGCGTGCGCCTCTGCGCCCGCCGGATGCCGCCCACCGCCGCCGCTCTCGCGCGCTCCGCTCCGCCACGCTCAGCCACGCCCACCACCGCACCGCGCGGGGCGCGAGGCGCGACGCGTGCTGCATCCACGCGACAACAGCCCGGTGGCGTAGTGGACGGTTGATTTATTATACCGAGTTTCCAGGCACGGGGGCTCAGTGCATCAACTGATGTCACTGCAGTACCTCTCACCGGGACGTCCTAGGTTCGAGTTCCGACGGCGGCAGGATTTTCGACACTGGCTTTTCAGTTTGGTCGAATTCAGTCACTGTCTGGAGGAGAATTCTAGCGGCCGGCTGCTCTAATCGGTAGTTTTCCGTGGTTTCTCCGGTCAACACCAGGCGAATGCCGGAGCAGTACCCTAACAAAAGGGCCACGGACCTCGCGCGATCTTTTCTTCCTGTTTTTGTCGTATCCCCACCCCTTACACACACTCACACTTCACTAACATGCACTTCACGACCACACATTCCGGGAGACTGGTCAGCGACTTAGAACTTCTCCCGAAGGGGCGGTGCGCTGCTGGTGGGAGATACCTTGTTTAGGGAAACCTCGCTAGATGACCGTAGGTCAGCGCCTGGTCTCGCCATCCAGTGGGGAAGATCACCGCCACCTCACGATGAAATATATGCACTACAGTTACGGGTCTCATGACCTCAGTAGTTGACGCGCCCGGAATCATTAACAATCAATCAATCCAGGCGCGTCAACTGTTAGGCTCGTTAGTCCCATAACTATAGTGAACATTTTATCACGGAAGGTAGAGGTGATCTCTCAAGCTGAATGATGAGATCTGACACTAACTTACATATCGTGTTACGGAGTATCCCCCACCAGAGGGACACCACCCCAAGAATGACAAGCTCTAAACTTATGACTGGTCTCTTGAAATGTGTGGCAATCTAGTACTTGTAAGTGTAAATGTGTGTAGGTAAAGGGCGAGGACAGGCAAAGGAAGAGGGATAGATCACTCGCGGACCCTGCCGCAATCGTTATGGTACTGCTCCTTCGAAACAGCGGTATCAGTTGATGCCTTCACTCACCGTAGTTGACGGATGAGACACGATTATACCATGCGGAATAGCAAAGGTTCTCACAAAAATGTAATAATCCCATCTGTATAAAATTCGTTAGGAATAGATGAGGTTTGTACGATTCATACGAGAATTTATACGAGATTGTTTAAACTTCGTAAGAAACCATCGACACAACATTCCATAAGAGTTTCACTGTTTGATATAAAATTAACTCCGAGTCCTGCATCAGATGTAAGACAAAATTATGAAAGTTCACAGATTGTGCCATTAACAGAATCAGACGAACCTGCAGTCAAGCAACCGGCAATCTGACAATCGCCACCCGCCAGCCACAAATCTCACCATCTACTACCAACCCGACAACTAAACTTTCAACAATGCAGCAAACCCTACAACCCTGCAAAAACCCTGCAACCCTGCAAGCAACCCCGCGACCCTGTAACCAACCCCGCAATTCTAAAACCATATAACTAACTCTGCAACATGGTCTGTAATCTTACAACCCTGCAACCAACCCTGCAACCAACCCTGCAACCAACCCTGCAACCAACCCTGCAACCAATCCTGCAACCAATCCTGCAACCAACCCTGCAACCAACCCTGCAACCAACCCTGCAACCAACCCCCCCAACCAACCCCCCCAACCAACCCCCCCAACCAACCCCCCCAACCAACCCCCCAACCAACCCTGCATCCCTATACAAACTGTGCAAACCTCTAACTAATCATGCAACCCTGCAATGAACTCTGCAATCAACCCTGCGACCCTGCAACCAAACCTAAAATCTTGCAATTAGTCTTGCAATCTTGCACAAATTCTGTGACCAACACTGCATCACTACAATCGACCCTACAACTCTTAAACTAACCCATCAACCAACCTTGGAACTAACCCCGCAACCTGCCCCGCAACCTGCCCCGCAACCTGCCCCGCAACCTGCCCCGCAACCTGCCCCGCAACCTGCCCCGCAACCTGCCCCGCAACCTGCCCCGCAACCTGCCCCGCAACCTGCCCCGCAACCTGCCCCGCAACCTGCCCCGCAACC